>JARHVA010010245.1:0-32500 GCA_037957365.1 Torreya grandis
TTCAAGGCAAATTTAAAGAAGGCTATTGAAGTCTATACACCAACTTCAAGAGAATGATGAAATTTGGATGGACACTTATCTAAGACAACTTCAAAACTTATTTTCTAATCCATTATCTTCAATTATAACTTATTTACAAGTATTTACACTTGACCTTGTGACCCTTCCACTTCTCTTCTTCTCTCTCCTCTCCTATGATTTATATATGCAAGCCTTTTGGCATTTGTATCTAGTACACACCTAATATGGTGAATACCTAGTAGTTTGTCACCTTTTTTGGCATTTAATTAAGATTATAAAGTTTACTTTATCTATAAAATATCTTTCCTAAGTGTGTTAAGTGTTTATGTGGTTGACAAGTGATGAATGTATTCTCCTTGCTTCCATTTTACCCTTGCATGTTTTGTGTAAGTGATATCTCCTCTAAAACATTTCATAAAGTGTATGTGATTCTTAATTCTATCTTTAAGTGTGAGAGGGACTAGTAGTGTCTAGTATTAGACCTTATTTTCACCCACCTATAGATATGCATAATAATTTACTTATATGAAAAAATACTTATGCTATAAGGATAATGAGTTGAGGTTAGTTTTAGTAATCTTCTTTCTTAATAAAGCTACATGTATGTTTTTTAGAATTATATCTAGTGTATCATCTCATTAGTATAGGTTTATATGATTTTACTTCTATCCCTTTTCATACAAGAAAGCAAAATAGTGTAGGTGATAATATATCAAATACTAATCTAGGGAGTTAGCCCTTAAAACCTAGAGGTTTACCTCTGCTATAGTCAACCCATAGGCCCTAGAGGTAATCCAATGTTTCAATCAATATAAAGAAGGCTTGAACAACATATCTAGGGTGAAATATTGAGTGAAAAATTGTTCTAGCACAATTGGTAGGACCATGGTCCAAAAGAGTGGAAGGATTATTGGTGTGTGTTCTTCCTAATATAAACTTTTGGAAGCATTCAAAAAAAACACCAATGGTGACTTTGAATGAAATCATCTGGTTGTAAGTAACCTAGGTACTAGTAATTTTTTTAATCAATTCTTATGCTTCATATGACTAATGAAGTTTATATAGATAATTATGTTTAGAATACATAATATGTACCTCCCTATCAACCTTGTTATGACCCATGCTATACCCATCAATAACCCTATCAAAGTTGTTGTTAGTCTTATGAGCCTTCAAATCCCTATGATCATCCTATTTTTTCTCCATATGAACATGATGTTATTGAGAAACCCTATGAAAAATTGTATCAAGAAGAATTTCAAGAAGTGTCTCCTTATAATACTTATGATAGATATCAACATCAACTTAATTCTTATCAACCTTATCATGAGGAATCATATGATCCTATTGATTAGAAAAAAAGTATTTGAAGGCAATATATAAATTCTTACAAGCTCAAGTTAGGCAACTAACTCAACAAATTGAAACTCACCAAAAAACCCATTGTCCCCCTCCTCCTCCAATTCAACCTCAAACTAAATCCTTATTGGCACTCATGAGAAACATACTAAAATCAAAAAGGGTGATGAAAAAATGAGATGAGGAATTTGATGTAGTCCCTATTCATCTCATATAGAAGTTGAGGAAGTAATTTCAATTCCTTATAAATGAATGGATGTTGGTTGAGGAGGAAGATAACTATGTCATCAATGAATATTTACATAAAATTGGATGTTATATCTAATGATGGGTAGATAGACTAGAAACGTGGGAAAACCAAGAGCTTGAAGATGAGCTTGCATCTATTGAAAAGCCTCAAGAAGGATATGAGCAAAGTGAAATATTGGTGAATAAGGTGTCTCTCCTATTGCTCAATCCAACTTGTCATCTCCCCATGAGTTCATTCAAGAATTCTCCATTCCTAATAGAATTCATGAGGCCTCCATCACACCTCAAACTCTCTCTCCAATACATGAGCCTATCAATCACCCTCTCACCTCATCCCTTATTGAAGGAGAACCTATTCAAAGGGAGATTAGTAAAGAAGAACAAAATCAAGATCTAGTTGATCTAGAAGATGACATGAGCATATATGATAAAGAGATCACCATAGAGACTCCCCTTGATGAAGAAAAAAGCAATTCAATATTTTTTAATGAATAAAAATGTGTGGAAGGTCATGTTATAGCTATCCATAAAGATTTTAGTCAAGACATGAATGAAGATGTGCTTGAGAAGGGCTCCACATCTATTGAGTTAGTTGATGTTCATGTGTATGAGTAAGAGATCGAACTTGAAAATACAAAAGGATAAGAAGTTGATGATCCTGTTATGGAACAAGATGACTTGTGGTGAATATTCTATGAGGTAATTAGAGAACTTGAGGCCCTTCAAAGGCTTGTACCTCTTGTTGGTTAGTTAGATGACACTCTTGAAGTTACCTTTCCTATTGATGGTGTAATGCCAAAATAAAATCTTATGCCATCCAAACTTGTTGAATTTGTAGCCAACTTTGAATTTGATCAAGTGATCAAGGACCAAGAGGATTATTTTTAAGAGTTATGGTTCTTAAATAGAAATAATGTAAGGATGATTGGCAACAACATATTGAGCTTCTCCAAGAGATTGAAGGTCTTTGTAAAGTTGAAGGTCATGTTCACAAAGAGATTGATCAAGACATATAAGATGATGAATACTTGTTTAAAATTTGAAGAACAAGTTACAATCCTCTTCAAAGAAACTAGAATCTAGTCAAGAGTGAAGAAGCCATATTTGGCAAGAAACTAAACATCCAAGGAAGAAGCAGTCCCTCAAGTATGTCAATCCAAGAAGCATATACGTTCCATGATGATATGTTTGAGGTCATCAAAATGGGATATCATCTCTTAAATAAATTGGAATATTCTTTCTCAATTTTTAAGGATAAAGTAAAGTTATATTGACCTCAATTTATCAAGAATTAAGAAGTTGTTCCTATTGGATCCATCTCTAAAAATGAATCACAAGATTCATCTCAATTCATGTCATTGGATATGCCAACTTATAAGGAGTTTAAACAAGGTATGTTCCTAGAAGATAATGATGTAAATTTCCTTTCAAATCTTGGTCAAGTTGTAGTTGAAGAGTATCACGAGGAGATGTTTGATTCATAATAATAATTCACCTTTATAATTTATGTGTTTACATATATTTTCATTGCATTTGAATTCATGCCAAAGAGATTAGTAAACATGAAGAAATTGAAGATATAAAGTCCAATGTTCAAAAGGAAATATACCTCACTCACTCCCTCATCTCATGAAGTAGATAATGGTATGAGATTCCCATTTGATATAGGAGGAAGAATTATATTTAGGTTTATTTATGCATAAGTTAGTTCATTTGAGTTGTTTATTTTTTTCCTAAGTGTTCATGAGAACACAAGTGTGTGCCTTAGTTTCTTGTCTTCTATGTTTGACTAATTTTTTATATTTAGTGTGGATTTGTGTATTTTTAGAGGTATGTTAGTTCCAAATGTGGTGTATAGGTGATTACATAGACTATTGTATAGGAGAAGGCTACCAGGCCTTAGCATAGCATGCTTATTAACCTTATGAAATCACTAAAATGTTAACTAATTTGACCCCAAGTCAAATTAAGTAAACCCCTATATGGTTTAAAGTTTCATAGGTTCTCTTAGGTTGGAAAATTTTCACCATGGTATTAAATTAGGTCATATAATGTGTTATAATCTATTGTCACATCTATCTAGGTTGGTCTTATGTGATTTTATATTCTTTTGGGTCATTTTAATGAAGTGATACAATTTTTTCATGAAATAAAAATGTGTCAATATTAAATCTAACATCTCACATGTCAAAATATGTCAAATATGGTAGATTTAAAATTAAATTCTGTACATTCAACATCCATCCAAGAAGATCAACTAAAAATATGCAATTTTAAGTAGTTATATATCCTGAGTGACACACTTTACACATGTGAAGACTTTGGGGAGGTATAATGATATCCCCGTAGTTCAATTCAATGCTCAAGTAGCTTTTATATGTCTAAAATTTCAAAAACCTAGCTTCTCTCTCTCATCACTCTCTTAGACAAGTCAAAAAGGTCAATTGATTTCCTCTTGCTATAGACAAGAGGAGCAAATTCAAGTGAGTAAACTTGGTCAATGAAATTAGTCTCTATGTACTCTAACTCCATGGTCATAGTTCAAAGCTTGGTAGTTTTTACTTCATGGAACTTTAATAATAATGCTAGTCACTCTAAACTATCTACAATCCCTAATGGTTTTAGTTTTCTTCTCTGTTTACATTGATTTGAGTAAACTAGTCGATGCACATGATCATAATGAGTATGAAAATCCTTATCCAAAGGTTTTTAGTATATTTTTAATGTGTTGGTGTGAAATGATATACATAAACATCTCATTATGCTAGAAGTGGACACCATAGAAGTCTACGAAATAGTGTTGCTAAGTTATAGAGTTTCATCCTCATGTAAATGATTTTAGGATAAGGTTATAATTTTTGTTTTCAACCTCTAAGAGTATGTTTTATAATATTATTCTCATAATTTTTGGTCTCAATAGTGTCACTAATGATATGCAAAGACTAAAAATTGAAATAGTAAAGAAACCCTAAAATAGTTACCTAGAGGACTATGTAGGAATATTGAGACAAAATTTTGATAAGGTTGTCAAGGTAAAAAATACTATGGACCGAGTATCAAAAAGAGTTTAGAGGCTAGTTATGAAATATAATCCAAGACTTTATATAATCAATTTTATTGATAGTGACCTATAGTCAAGATGAGAGTTTTGCCTTCAAGAGAGATATTCATGAGTTTGAATCTTCAGAGTCACTAAGAATTCAATGAGAGCTTTTAGAGTGTGTTATAAAAATGTAAAGGGTCCTATACAAAGTCATACTCAACCTTATAAGTAGCCACCTATAGTAATAATTAAAGAAGGTTACAAAATGGAAACTTTTACCTTAATATTTATTAAAAGAGATTTTTCTCTAAAATGTCATCTTGTGATGAAGATTGATGAGGTATAAGAAAACCTAATAAATTCAAACAAGCATCCTAAGATTTAGAGATCACATCTGAGCACAATAGGAATTTTTTGGAGAAAAAATTGATGGCTGAGTAGGTTTCAAATTTAACCAAATCTATAATTGAGATACTTAGTAAACTATAATGGAATTTGAATGACAGTGAACCTTGAAACTGTAGAACTATAGCACATTGATGGTAAAGGGGTAAAAACATGATATCAAGACAAGAGTTGAGTTTATTCAATTGTGAAATGATCTTATTGAACTCAATATGTACCTAAGTCATGAAACATATTTATCAAGCAAATTTATTCACCTATAGGAATGTCTCATATCCCCAAACAACATTTATAGTTTGATTGCAAACCCACAATGTGTTGATGGTGAGAGATAGGAAGCATGGCCTATAGGAATAGATAATCATTCAAGTTTGAGATCACCTAATAACCTTAGGATCTATCAAATTATCTTAGGAATAGTGATTTGACATAGGTCATCACCTACAATAGTCCTTGTTTCTCCTAAATTGCCACCTACAGTTTGACACACATAATAGACTGGTTCTAGCTAGTGAAGAGAGGTAGTTTTAAAAGTTAAAAAAGGTATAAGGTGGGTGAACACAATTAAAAAATTCTCACACTTTTATACATCTTAATTTGATTCTAATATGCAAGGAGACAAAGAAAATAATGGGTTTCAAACCTCAACCCATAGTCAACACAAAATCTTACACAGTCTCACTAGAATTGAGAAGCTAGTTTAGATTTTGGAGTGTTGAGAGATTTATCAAGGTGATATAACCCTTAAATTTTTTGAAAAATGTCATAAATAACTAATATATCCTACCATATTCTTAATTTTTCTAGGTAAAAATGGGATGTTCCCTCTATTTTATCTCAAACAGAGGGCACTCCACAGTCATGACTACCCTGTAAGCATAGTGTGTGAGTGGTGATAGGAGGAAATGGAGAACAAAGAGGCATTTTATAATGATGTGTGAGGTTATTTTTAATTTTAATTTTTTTGAAATTAGCCTATAGTCTTGATAATCACTCACAGGTAATTAAAGACTTAAGAAAGGTAGTCTAAGCCTATTAAGCCTAAACTCAGCATGAACCCTAATGGATTCTAACCTCAATTATAACATTATGTGACTTTTAAAAAGAATTTTATAACATTAATTTATAATTTAGTATTCTATAACATCTATTAATTTTTAAGGAAATAGCTCAAATTGGTCATTGGCCTAATTTGGTATCAATCATACTCATAATGCTCAGAAAGAGCTCAACAATCATCTTCAATTGTTCATATCTATATAAATGGTATGCATGGTGCCTCAAGGAGATAATAATATTTGAAGGGGATACTTTAATTTATCTTAGTAGGATTTTTTTGGAGATTTAACATTTAGATTTATGAATCATCACTAAGGAGTTAAGAGACCTAAAACCCTTGCTTGAGCCCAATAGAGAATAAATGAATGCAAATGCATCTATAAGTGTCCAATTTTATTTGAAAATGTTTTTAACATGTATATAACTCTCTCATTATACTTTAAATCTAATTGATCCATATTATCACTTGTACAAATAGACCTAATAATGTGTTTCTTATATGATGTGATGTGTTTCATAGGTGCATAATGGGATTGATGAATGGATATCATTGTGGGACATGTTAAATAATGTTTTATAACTCCTAATACACCATTATAACTTTATTTGAGCATATAAACTCCTATTATATTATTTTATTTACATGTAGTCTTGGACAAATAGTGAAAAGACAAGTGACTGCCTAGTGAGAAGATGAGAGGTCTGATATTAGATATTTTTAAGGTTTAAATGATGGAGTATAATACAAATGAGGTTTTAATAGATGTATTAAAAAATATGAAATTCATCTTATATATAAATTTACAATCACCTTGATGACAAATGTGAATATTGAAGCCAAAAAGGCTAGTGAATGACTATAGATAGTGAACATAACTATCAAGATGAAGGTTGTCAATTAGAGAGGCATAGATGATTGTCACTATCTTGTCTATAAAATCTCATGTTAGTAAATATTTTTTAAATACTTCATAAATTAGTTTCAAGTATTCTAGTGAATATTCATCATCAAGGTAGTTTAAAGAAGGCTAATTGAAGTCTCTATGCCAACTTCAGAAGAATGATGCAATTTTGATGGACAATTGTCCATGAAAAATTTTAGACTTATTTTATACTCCATTATGTTGAATTGTAAATAGTTTCAATGTATTTAAACTTGGTCTTGTGACCATTCCACTTCTATTCTTCTCTCTCTCTCTCTCTCTCTCTCTCTCTCTCTCTCTCTCTCTCTCTCTCTCTCTCTCTCTCTCTCTCTCTCTCTCTCTCTCTCTCTCTCTCTCTCTCTCTCTCTCTCTCTCTCTCTCTCTCTCTCTCTCACACACACACACACACACACACACACACACACACATATATATATGTCATAGGAGAGGAGAGAGAAAGAAGAGAAGTGGAATGGTCACAAGACCAAGTTTAAATACATTGAAACTATTTACAATTCAATATAATGGAATATATATATATATATATGCAAGCCTTTTTGGCATTTGTATATAGTACAAACCTAGTATGGCAAATTCATGTTGGTTTGGGACCTTGTTTTTCCTTTGAATAAGATTCTAAATTTGATTTTATCTTTTCAATCTCTTGCCTAATTTTATTAAGTGGTTATGTGGTTGAAAAGTGATCAATGTCTTCTCCTTGCTTCCATTCTACCCTTGCATATTTTGTGTGAGTGATATCTCCCCTAACAAGTTTCATAAAGTGTATGTGCTTGTTAAGTCTATTTTAAAGTGTGAGAGGGACTAGTAGTGTCTAGTATCATACCTTTTTTTTACCCACCTCTATATATGCATAGCAATCTTACTCTATGAGTAATACTTATGCTAGAAGGATAATGAGTTAAAGTCAGTTTTAGTAGTATTATTTCTTAGTGTAGTTACAAGTGTGTTTTGTGAACTTATATCTAGTTTATCACCTCATTATCATAGGTTTATTTTGTGTTCCTTCTATCCATTTTCATCTAATCAATAAAGTAGATTAGGTTATAAGCTATCCCTTAAACCTAGAGGTTTACCTCTATTATAGGTAACCCACATGCCTAAAGGTAATCCAATGTTTCACTCAATCTAGAGAAGGCTTGAGCAACCTATATAGGGTTCAAGATTGAGTGACATTAATTCAATTTTGGTTCTAAGCTTCTATTGATCTTAACATTTTTTCAATGACCTTATGTAGATGATACATTGAGAAATCTTGGTTTCAATAATTGCCTAGAAATTTATCATTCATTTATTAGAAATTTTTTCTTGTGATTAATTCAAATTTTAATAAAATTTACATAATATGCATTGGACACATTTAATTGTGTAATTGGATTTGAAAATTACTTGGAAACAACCAATGAAATTTTAATCTAGAAAAAAATAGGGACATCCATGAGGGGGCTAGAGATTATTATCTAAGACAAAACACTTATAAAATTGAAATATCCCAATGCATAGAATAAGATTAACTAGACCAAGGAAATTACTCTAGTGTTTCATGAAAAACAACATGTGGGTATGAAAGAGTTTAGTGTAAATTAGTCTCCTTGTCAAGAAGTATACTAAAAAATAGATCTTTTCACCTTCAAGGGTTTAATACATCAATTTTCTATACCAAAGACACATACAAAAAAATTTAGGATTGAAAACAAACACTTTATTAATGTCATCATGTATAATACAATAGAAAAAACTTAGTAACTTCATTTTGTATCCAACTACAAAAGAAGAAGAGAAAAAATATTAATAAAAAAGAATAATTTTAGAGAAAAACATACATGAAATATTTTTAACTTATTAAAAATTATATGTATTGTAACTCACAAAGATTTACTTTTAAATGGCTTCAAATAATGTAAAGATAACCAACATAATTCAAAACATCTATGGATTAGCATATATCTATTATATAAAAATAATTATTTTCATATGAATATTAATGCACCCTATCCCTTCTTGTCACGATAATGCACATGCATCTGAGTGATTGCATAAATGAGTTTATAATAAATATAAATATTTATATTATTTTTAAAAATTTGTTCATGTTTTTTTATTTTTAATTAAATGCCATATATGAATACATTGATTTTTTGTTATAGTTTGTGCATATGTTTTTTTTTGCTTGATCTTATTTTTGCCTTGGACCATGCTATGCAACTTTATCAAAACCACTATTATGTATCTTCTACTTCTATTTATTAAAAATCTTAATTACCTTAGGCTCAGATAACTTGGTTTTTTTTTCTTGATCTTATTTTTGCCTTGGACCATGCTATGCCACTTTATCAAAACCACTATTCTGTATCTTCTACTTCTATTTATTAAAAATTTTAATTATCTTAGGCTCATATAACTTATTTATTTCTTATTCCATTGTATCAATGAAATATGTTTATGTTATATTACAATGTATAATGCATCATTTTTAAATTATAATGCTCATTTACAACATTTCATTAGACCATGTTTATATTTATTAAGCACTTTTTTTAATTGATTAAGTTCGTGTCATTAAATTTGTTTTGGTGTAATGTTTTAATACTTTGAAAAACATTGGATTCCATAATCATGTAACTGTGTATGTTTTGATTACATTTTGGTTTTGTGTTTTTAGTGATCTTAACATTCTATCATTGACTTTAAGAAAGCTTGGGTTTTGAAATTTACTAGAACTTTGTCAAGCATTTATTCCATAATTTTTTTTGTGCTTTATTCAAATTTTAATAAATTTTGGATAATATGCATATTCCACATTAAATGTTGTACTTTAACTTGAGATTTACTTGGAAACAATCAATGTCATCTAACTCTACATTAAAAAAAAAGGACATGCATGAGGGGGATAGAGAATATTATTAAAGACAACACATAAAAAATTGAAACAACCCAATACAAAGACTAAGATTAACTAGACTAAGGAAATTACTCTAGAGTTTCTTGAATAACAACATGTGGGAACAAAAGAGTTTAGTGTAAACTAATCTCTTTGTCAAAAAGTATATTAAAAAATATCTCCTTGCACCTCAAAAGGTTTAATTTATCCATTTTATGTATCAAGGACACATAAAAAATTGTTTAAGATCAACAACAAACACTTAATTAAAGTTATCATGATAATATAGTAGAAACAATTTAGTAACTTCTTTGTTTACCAATGTACAAAAGAAGAAGAGAACAAATATTAAAAATAGAAGACTAATTTTGGAAAAAAATAGACACCAAACATTTTTAACTTTCTTAAAAAAATTATGTATTGTAACTCACAAGGATGTAGTTTTAAATGGATTAAAATATTGTAAACATAGCCAACACAATTCAAAACATTTATGGATTAGCATATAACTATTAAACAAAGATAATTATTTTCATATGAATTTGAATACACCCTATTCATTATTATCACCACAACACACATGCATATAGATTATTTCATAAACTTATTTATTAACTTAAATCCAATTACATTGAAAAACATTTTTAATTTTTGTATCCTAAATCAATATTCTTATCTTTCAAACATCACTCTACCTTCCTCTTTCTGGATAAATGTTTGATAGAAGAATATAAGGTGCAATAGTTTTAGGATATAAATCCAAAATGAGTGTTGGCACAAATATTTATAGCCATATAATTTTATGACATTTGAAATCACAAATAAAATAAATTTTCATAACCATATCAACTATCATTGGGATTTTGATGAGAAAATTTAGAGTTTTAACAACATAGCCAACACAACCAGTAAGGTTAGTTATACATACATAATGACCAATTGTAGGCATAATGAAATAAAATTAATATCAGAGTGGGTTTTATGCACACCTTAAGATTTCCTTATGTGGTTGCCTCTAACATTGTAAGGTTACTTAATATAACCAATCCAAGGCATGAGTTTTAGGGTATTCAACTTTATAATAACCTATTAGTAGAATAGTGGTTGAGGGACACATATTGTTTACCATGAGTAATTTGGATATGAGTGAACCTAAATATACTTTTAATGGGTGAAAGGATGATGATTTATAACTAAGTTTTGTAGTAATATAAATTAAACCACAAAAATAGGGAAAAGTAAAGCAAAAATCAAGGTCTATTAAAAATCCAAGCATACAGTGTTTCAAGACTAATATTTGAGTTCAACTAGGATAGGGTATCTCAACCAATACTTTTTGAAATTTTTTGTGTTACACAAAGTAATAAAATATAGTTAAATAGTCAAAGGAAACAAAATATAGTTTAGTCAAACATGCATAAATCAAAGTTTGTTTGATAGCTAGATTGATATTGCACATCTATAAGAGAATTATGATAAGCATGTATCAAATTCTCAAATGATATATTGATAAAAATGAAAGACTATATTTAAAAATAAATAGCTATTATAAAATTTTAGGCACTAATATACCAAAATTATGTAACATCTAAGCCATCCATAGAATTGGATAACAATAGAGATTTGCACATCAAGAACAAGTCAAACAAAACTTGTTTAAATTTCTTATTAATGTTAATAGCTAAAATTTTCCTCCCCTTATGACCATAGATTACATGTATATATAATCTTGGGATGTGTAAAGTTTCATCTCTTTGAGATTCAACTAATTTTAGATGTATAAATAACATTAAGATCATAATTCATACAAGAGTGCATGTTACAATGATAACAATCAAAAATAGATTTTCCAACTAAAGAAAAATGATGCATATATAGTAATAGATAGGGAACCTAAGTCTCACTTTGATAAGAATCATGCAAATACATAGTTATTATAGAATTAGAATACCAATTCCATGCTACTTAAATTAGTTGATGAGGATATTGTAGTTCCAACTATGGTCTAAATTGAGATTCTTATCAAGTTGATAGTGCTAATTATGAATTGCATGCATTGTGGTTCTAGAAACTACCTCCTTCACCTTCAATTATTCACCCAATATATATGAATTATCAATATCTTTATCAATGGATTTAAAAGTGAGGGATCCACAATCTTGATAGCTTATGTCATTAATCTATCTTACTATGCCCATGAGATTTTAAATTTAGTTTCTAAGGGTTTAGCTCTTGTGATCCTATCTTTAGTAAAATTGACCAATTATATTACTTTGTCCTTAGTATTATATACTAGACCTTCCACTTCTTATTTGAACTATTTTATAGCTAAGTTGAGTAGGTTATCAAAATTGTGTCGATTCACTAGCTCCCTTGTCTAGGTGATTAATTAATCTCATATTAGACAAAAAATTTAATGCTTATATTTCATGACTTATAAACATAACCAGACACTTTTTAATTGATTTATGATAGTTTAGGGGGCATCCCTTTGTCAATCACATAGTTGAGGCACCAAGAGTCATCCATGTTATTCATCAAGTTTATTTGATCAAAGGAATTTATTATTGAACACTGGACCAATAAGTTAAACCTTCTTTCCTTGTCCTTCATTTTGTTCCATCATGTCACTATCTCTACTCTATGGGCTTGACTAACTACCCTATATATTCTAATGTTAATTAAGATGTCATACAACTTTACAACTACACTCTATACCTCATCTCTTCAAGTCATCCTCAATGATTTGATGTATTTACTTCAACACCAACCTAGTAGAATCAGAAAGAGTATTAAAGTCCTCAATGTACTTAATAGGGTTATTGGGGTTCTTATTGGGTCTTTTGGCCAATTGAAACACATTCTCCCTCTATTCAAGATTTATCTCTACTTTTGGCATTGTATTTATCATTTTGATCTTCTTCAATCATTGTATGGTTCCAATCTCTATATAAAACCTTGTAAAAACTATCATGAGCTCACCCATAACTAGAATCTACCTTTGAACTTGTATATTTTGCATCTCCTTAACCCATTAAATAATTATCAATTATACTATACCTTATTCTTGGGTAATTTATAAAGTTTATAAGGTTGAGAGGTCATAGGAAGGGAAACATTTATTAGGGGAGATATTTTTGACATTGAATCACTTATTTGTATGGGCATTTATGGAAGCTTTTGTCTCACTACTTGACATAGAGAGACTTACTTTATCAATGTAACCTCAGCCAAGATTTTGGTTAATCCAAGTGTAAATTCAATAGTAATAGTTGCTTATGGCAAAGATTTTGACTCTACCATGGGAATATCAAATTGGGTCAACTTTATACTAGGGGTTAGGGTTTATTTAAAAGAGACATAGTAACCAAATACTCAAAATGGGTAATTTTTGGAACCCTTATTAAAATAATGTCCAAATCTATACTAGTAACTTGAGAAGTTGAGGATGTAATAGAGGCAATTATTTAGTAGAAACTTATAATTGAAATTTGTGCACTACATATAGAAGAAAAAATAGAATAAATTATCTCAAAGATCCTTTTTGTTTATTTTGAGGTAAGCCTAGTCAAAGTTTCTCCTTCTTCTAATGTGCCTAGACTCAAATCCCTTGCTTTCTCAAGCTCTACCACCTCATCATATAGTTAGACTTCTCTCAGTTTCAATTCTTCTTTTTCTTTTAATGTGTAGTCAACTAGAGATTTAAATTACTCTGGTTCCTCCTCTTCTTCTAGATCCATTGCATCTTTTATCTCTTATTCTTCTCCCGCAATAGCTTCTTAAATAATAGGGACACCAAGAGATGGCATATACTCTACTTTTTTGCCTTAGAAAGAGGTATGGGAGTCATTGGGATTCTTTTGGAAGGTCAAGATAGGTGGAGTGGAGGGTGGATGAGATGGTGTAGGAGTTATAGTAGAAATTTTGGTAGGAGGTGAAGAAGTATGTGATGAAGTTGAGGGTATGAAAAGTTCAAGGGTTCCTTGAAGAGACCTAGGGGATTTAGGAGAGTTTAGGGGAGTTTGAATTGAAGGAAAGAAGACTATAAGAACTTAGGCAAAATTATTTGTGTAACCATAGTAAGTGGAGGAAAAGGATTCATTACAAGGATGAGTAGCTACTAGATTTTATAAAGAGGTTGTTATCCATAATGCTTATTCACCTAAAATTATAGGAGCATAGGGACCAAAAAGTCTTCTCAAAATTTCCTTCCTTAGCTGGGGATTTGACTCCCCCTAATTTCTAGGCTAGTATTTTTCCTCTTATGTGGCTTGAGCTTTTGGAGATGGGGCTTGGTCTGCTTGTTGATAGCCTTTAGGTGGAGATGGAGGCCATTGTTGGCTCCATGTGTTTTTAAATTATTCCTCTATATCCTTAAGATTATATTTTAGATCCTGATCCAATACCATTGATATCTTCTTATCCATCATCCTGATCCCTACTTGGGAGTCATTGGAGGAATTTAAGAAAACTTGGTCATGGTCATAGGATTGATGACCATAAGAAATTTTAACCTTATTCTTCTCAAGGATGGTCTTCAAATAAACATTTATCCTCTTATTAGGGTCTCATTCCTTGAAAGGTGCCACCTATATATTGTAGATTGTCTTTGGCTTATCGGCTACTATAAAATATGACCTAGTCACATATTGGTGTTGACCAATGATGAAGGGTCTTTTCAAATAATAGGCCAAGTTTTTATAGCCAATGTTTTCATCAACACTATTAAAAAATTGATAAGATATCTCTTGGTATACAATGTGGTCGAGGACATGGTGAGATAGCAATAAAGTAGTAGTCCTTGTTCCATCTACTCAGATGATAGTCACATTGGGTAAAACTAGTTGTCACCTATCTTGGTGAGTGTCCTTGTGATGTTCTAATATAATTTGGGTATTGTTGTTCCCTACATATTTTGGTAGATGTGAGGATATATCTCATCACTTATTATCTTGATGTAGTTTTTATATTTGTGATTAAATATGAATGGGAAGTCTTCTCCAACCCTATTACCTAGGTACTCAATAGATGGATGCTATTGTTGTTTATAAGGCTTATACATAGTTTCCATGATTTAATCTATTAGATAAGACATCATATAAAATTTCCCATCCTAAATTCGTTTATTAGGATATATAATCTGATATTACAATCTTGTGCTTATAATCTCCCCTAGGGCTACCAATTTGTCAGTGGTTAACAGAATGTCTAATAGGGGTACCCATTTGACCTGGATGTATTAACACTTAGGAATCCATATAATTTTCTCAATAATGCCATTGTAATATCAATTCCAAGTCTAAAATTAATAATAGAGTTGGTGAGAATTGCTCCCTTTTTATTTAATCTTTGACCCTTTGTTAGCCACTATTTTAGTTTTTTATCCACTATATTTTGCTCAAGCTACACATTTGTCGAGACCTAATTATATGACATTTTAGGGAGGGGGATCCTAAGATAACTTTCAAATTCCCTCTTTGAGATATAGCTAGAGGTAGTTTGAACTTTTCTCACATGAATAATATCATCCACAATGGTCCCCTTGATGAATAAAACTTTTAGGAGGTCAATGCATCGCATTACCTCTAACTTGGCTACAACATAGTGGAGGGCCTATTCCTTGATGGGGAAAAAATCATATCTGTAATGTTTGGCTTTAGTGGAGAGTTTATCCCCCTCAGAATAGTCCTGAATTGACTCAACCTTTTCCTAGAGTGTCGATTAGTGTAGGAATTTAAAATTAAAAGAACTCCTTTCAAACTATGTATCCTTATATTTTATTTATCTCAAAAATTAAAATGGGGATGGGACTAATCTCTTACATTTTTTGATGTCAAGTCCATTGATAACAATAGTTATAGTGATTGCTTTGAAGTTAGAGACTCGGTCATCTGGTACTTTACAAATTAAGAAAACTAGGGCTCATTACATGCTTAGGAAAATTGAAAATGCAAATGCTTAATGATCAAAGTAATATCAATGTGAATGCAATGTTCACATATTTCATATATATCATTCATAATATTATGTATTGATTGAATTTGTGTGCTTTGAATGTTGATAAAAAATTCTTGATTTTAATGCACATTTTAATTCTAATATGCTAATCAACTTTGATGGATTCCCCTTATTTTCCAAATGGAGATCTCTCATTGATTATTATATTCCAATCATCACTTTGAGACAATTGTCAACCATTTTTCAATTTTCTTCTTTTACATGTTATTTCATCTTTGTTCTTATGATTTGGCTTTTCTTTCCTTAGATAGTGCTAGATGTCATGCTCTGATTAACTCTATACTTTGTATTTTTTGTTATGTTTATGAGGTCCTATAGTGACACATTAATGTGATTGAGCCACATGGTGTGATCTTAGAAAACTTAGAGACTTAAGAACTTGGAACAATAGGTAGGAAACCAATATACCATTTAAATTCTCGATAATATAGATTAATGTAAATATGCCACATGTTATCTGATGAGGGCCCCAAAATTCTAGAATCTTAGGACATTATCCTATAGACCAAAGAACCATTTTTACTTCTCATGGTGGTGAATTTATGAGATTGACACATGTGGAGAAATATTTTAATATTTGAGACTCAGGAACTCATAAACTTGAAGACTTGGGAAACAAGGACTTGCTAAGTTTATCATGTTCATGAGTGAAGCAGTTATGGTTTAACATGGATATTCCAGGTGCTATATTTGTAGAGATTAGGAGATTTTCAAGACTTTTAAAAATAGGAGATTTTCAAGACTTTTAAAAACCTAATATTTTTTAAAAGTCCAAAATTCCAAATTATGTGAGAGTGACATGTGTCGTAACTGCATGAGATCCTTACTATGGTCTTTAGCTATTAATACTATAATCAACATGCACATGTTTCTAGAATATTTAATGTCTAAATGGGATAATTTATACCCTTAACATACTTTTTATTATTATTAAATAATAATAATTTATTATTTATTAAACACAAGGTGAAAACCTCACATAAATAAATAATAAAATATTTTGATTTATTATTAACCATTACAATTAAATGATTCTTAGAAAGGATGAACCTATTGGTTACAATGGTCACCTCCCCTAACATTTATTATAAACAATTTTTTACCCCTATTATATTTTTCACTGTGAACACACTCAGTGAATTTAATATTTGCATATGGAAAATATTTACAAAGGTTATGTGAAGGCTTATGTGAATAAGTGAGAAGGGAAGGCTTTGTATTTGAATGAAGAATTTCTTAATTTATTAAATATCATCTTTGTGGGGTTTTCACCTCTTGGAGGTTTTCCCACTTTAAATTATTGTGTATTGTGTCATTTCTTTGTGCTAATTTCCATCATTTATTCACCTAGAACCAATCTATATTACATATATATTTTATATTCTATTGATTTTATCATATACTAGCATAAGAAAAATTAGATCGGTTAGTCTACATATCATATTTTAGTAAAAAAAAATTGATAGAAAATCCAAGGTTCCACATGACTTAAGATATTAGTTTAAGCTTACATTGTTATGAGCTTTACTTGGGTGATTTTTGATTTTGTAGAAATAAATCTTATTATAAATGTGTGATATTTTAATCATAGATCTTTAGGCTTATAGTTTCCTAGGTATTGATCTTTTTACAATAGGTTCTTGTCTTTAAAATTAAAAAAAATGGGGTGCATGTGTTAGGTCTCAACAAGTCAATCATGATATTAAACTACATCAAAACTAACTTGTAGAATGTGTTACACAAAGTGATTGATATATATGATAATTCAATATTCTCAAAAAAACTAAAGCCAAATCGCTAATAAGCTACTTGGGAAAAAATACCACTCACAAGCATCATATAATCAAGGAATAACATCTAAAAACATAAAAATTGAGCTACTCAACACTAATGTTCATGGATTTTATGTGGCAAAATAAAAATAAAATAAGCATGCTCTAGACTAATGTTCATGGATTTTATGTTTTTGAAATAGAAGCATACATGTGAATCAAAAATCAAAAATAGCAATGGATAATTGTGCACCATCATAAAACCAAAATTGATTATACAACATAACATATATTTAACTTACATAAGTTCATCTAACCACAAAAATAAATTTTAAAATTTTCATCTAGAAATGAAGCTTTGAATTTCTATAATAGAATATATAAATGTCATCTCATGAATAAAATGAGCTGAAATAAGTTCTAACAAATCCATTAGTCTTTTTGTAAAGAGATAAACCCTTTTTGAAGAGATAGTTGACAACAAGTTAAATAAGTCCACTATAAGCATTGGCAAGCTATTTAAAACAACACCTTGAGATAGAACTAGAAGATATTTCATAAAATTTCATCACTACTAACTACTCATAGATTTAAGACTGATCTACTTATACTTAATCTTTTCATCATACCTTTTGGCATATATGTCTTCATTGGATTGAAATAAAAATGTGTCAAATATGATTATCAATAGAAAGACTTAAGCACTGACAAGAGATAGATGTTATAATTACCAGGTCTTACATAATCAAATTCCCTTTTTTCTAGCTTTCGAAAGGCTACCCAATGTTGGGATAGTTCCTTATGGTACACTCTTAAGGACTCTTAATAATTTATAGTTTGGCTGGCATGTGCTTAGCCTCAGACTTCCATCATTGTAAGATATCTCCATGAGGGAGGATCTAAGATGATGGAAGTAGGAGCCTAACCTAGACTATCCAAGCTACTCGATACATCGAGTACCCAAGATCATGCCACATGAAATAATATCATGTGCTCAAAGGATGAACAAGTCAAATTAAACACATTAAACCACTGAGACCATGAAGCCCTGAGAATGTACCATGTGGCATGACCATGGATGTTTGAGATCATGAAATTTTGGCTCCCCTAAATATGGTTCTCAACCCTCTAACCATATGAAATTGTGCCATATAGAATAATCTCAAGCATTAAAATCCTCCATGCTTCATACTCAACATAGATTATGGCATATAGCTAAGTCCCCAGAATCATTCCATGTGACATGATCTCAAGTTCCATGAGTGGGTTCCATTGCTTGACTTACTAATAACCTCAAAATTTACATTCACTCTGGGTGAATAAATTTTTATAACACTATTGGAGAAAATATTACACATGTTAGGATAAAATAAAACATAGATTTATCCCCAAATTTCATGCATGAGAAACTATGAAATGAATGAATAAAACATATAGAAAATAATCATAAACATGCACAAAATAGGAGACACCAAATTCAATGTGGTCCACCCAAGATGGGATACATCTACCAAACTTGTCTAGTATATTATTTTTATCAATACAAGGGAGAAACAAATCTTGCAACAAACTTTGTTACACCTCTCTACCTCTTTCTACGTCCTCTCTATATGAAATATGTTTTATCTTTCATCTCAGACATGTAACAATACATTTTAGGGTGAAAAAACCTAAACATAACCTCTACCATTATATATAGAAACCTTTAATCAATGGCCTAGATTGACTATGAAATTACAATTTTACAAGGCAATTTTAATCTCTGAACCTAAAAGACAATCACACTCTACACCTAGCAATCTCCCACTTGGAGACTGATTGCAAAAACTCTAGAACCACTACATCCATTATACTATCTATACTTGGACAAGTTCATTAATTTAATTATCATCCATGAAGACCAATTGAAGCTGAACAAATATTTAACTTCCCTCTTGTAACCACTTTGGTCAGCATATCCACAATATTTTTACTAGTATGTATCTTCTCCAATGTTAGTTTCTTTTATTCTATCACTAAACAAATGAAATGATATCACAACTGAATATGTTTTGTTCTATAGTGAAAAGCTAAGTTTTTGGCTAGATAGATTATACTCTAACTGTCATTATATAGAGTACATATTTATCGACTATGTCCCAATTCTTCCATCAACCTCTATAACCAAATTATTTCCTTGATTGCTTTTATAGTAGCAACATACTTAGTCTTTGTGGTTGAAATTATCACAACTTTCAATAACCATGATACCCAACTAACTGATATACCACCTATTGTAATCACATACCCTGTAATGCTTCTTCTACCATTCAAGTCACCTACCATATCTGAGTCAACATATCCTTGAAATGTCACATCTGATTCACCATAGCTTAACATTGTATATATGTCCTTATTAAGTAACAAAGGATCCATTTTACTATCTTCCAATGTTCCTTTCCTAGATCACTCATGAACCTACTCACCACTCCCATTGCATGTGAAATGTTTGGTCTCATACACACCATTGCATACATTAAAATACCAATTGCTAAAGAGTATGCAATTTTAGACATCAGGTTCTTTTCTTCTTGTGTTTTAGGATATTATTCCTTTGTTAATTTTAAGTGTACAGCCAAAGGTGTCCTAATAGATTTTGCATCCTGCATATTAAATCTTTCCAACACTTTTTTGATGTACTCTCCTTGTGATAACTCTAGTTTCCTATGATTTATATCTATAGTTATCTTTATACCAAGGCTATGTTTAGCTACACCTAGATCCTTCATAGAATAACTATCACTTAACTATTTCTTGAGTAAATTAATATTATGCATGTTGGAACCAACTACAAACATATCATCTACATATAAAATAAAAATAATGTAGCTTCCATTTTCAAAACTTTTAAAATATACACAATGGTTTGAATGACATCTATAATAACCCTATTCTATCATAAAACTATCAAATTTCAAATACCACTATCTTGGATCTTATTTTAGGCCATACAAAATCTTCGTCAACCTGCACACTATTTTATCCTTACCTTTGACTTTGTATCCCTATAGTTGCTCCATATATATTTCCTCGTCTAAGTTACCATGAAGGAATGCAATCTTCACATCTAACTATTCAAGGTGGAAATCTTCTACTAATACCAAACATAAAATATCTCTTATATAAGTCATTTTAACTATTGGAGAAAAATATTTAATCAAAGTATAAACCTTTCTTTTATGCAAAATCTTTAACTACCATTCTAGCCTTGATTTTTTTACCTTCATTTTCCTCCTTTATCTTGTATACCCACTTATTCTGCAATGCCTTCTTTCCTTTGGGAAGCTCCACCAAATCCCATGTCTAGTTTTCCATTAGAGCATCATAATTTTCATCCATATCTTGCTCCCACTTATCATTGGCATCAATCTACACTGCTTCTTCATATCTTTCTAGCTCACCACCATCAGTAAGTAGGAAATAATACAAAGAATGAGAAAAATGATCAAGTAGTCTACTTACTCTTGCATATCTTCTAACAAGGGTTTGAGGCACATATTCCTATTGCATATTTTGATCAAGAACCTTTAAGACATGTATTTATATAATTTCTTATAATACTATATATTCCCTTTTGAATTCTTCTTTCTTCTTTTCCTACAACTGGGCCCTATACATGACTTTTTCATGGAACACAACATCTCTACTCCTAATTATTTTATTATCTTCTAGATTCCACAACTAGAATCCATAGTCATCAGTTTTATAACCAATAAATTTGCATTTTTAAGACTTAGCTTCTAACTTATTCCTATTATCTTTGTCATTATAAGAAAATGCCTCACAACCAAAAACTCTTAGAAAAGAATAATCTACCTTCTTTGCAGTTTATGCCTCCTTTGGTATTCCACTATCCAAATCACTCAAAGGTCCTCTATTTATTAGATACACTATTGTAGATACAACATCTACCCAAAACTATAAAGGCAAACCTGCATGCAATCTCATACATCTAAGACACTCCATAATAGTCCTATTCATTATTTCTGACACACCATTCTGTTGTGGTATTCCTAGAACTATTTTATATCTATAAATTTCACTTTCTAAATAGTAATTATTCAAAGCATTACTACAATACTCACCTCCATTATTTGATCTGAGACATTTTAGTTTTAAAAATGTTTCATTTTCATCTAAAGATTTCTATTTTTTAAATGTATCAAAAATATTAGGCTTCCTTTTTACACAGTATACCCAAACCTTCCTAGTTGCATCATCAATAAATATAACATAATAATTTGAACCACTAATTGAATATACTTAAGCTAGTCCCCATACATTTGTATGCACAAGCTCTAACTTCTACTCCTTGGCTAGTCCAACCTTGAGAAACCTCATACATTTTTATTTCACATATACATAGTGCTCACAAAAATACATATCTAATTCTTTCAAACCTGGTATTTTATCTTTTTCGTGTAGGGTATTCATTACCTTTTCACTCATGCGGCCAAGTCTGTAATGCCACAAAGTTGCATCTTTACCTGTAGCATCTACAACACAAGATGAATTAACATTATTTATAGAC
This sequence comes from Torreya grandis, assembly GCA_037957365.1. Lineage (NCBI taxonomy): Eukaryota > Viridiplantae > Streptophyta > Pinopsida > Cupressales > Taxaceae > Torreya > Torreya grandis. The sequence goes on from JARHVA010010245.1 coordinate 22,319, forward strand.
AAATATAAAGTGCCTACTTTCTTAATTTTTGAAACTGCCATAGAACCCTTTGTAACCTTCCATGATTTAGTTGTAAATGTGACCATACAACCCTCACTACCTAGCTACCCTATAGAAATCAGATTTCTCCTCAAGCTTGGAACATGCCTGACATCCTTTAGTACCCAAGTGTTTCTATTCTATCATTTAACCTGAATACTTCATTTTCCAATAATACTACAAGGTTCATCATCACCAAGTTAAACATTCTCATAATTACCTTGAACATAATCTATAAAATAATGTCTATGAGGGGTTGCATGAAAAGAAGCAATTGAATCTAAAACCCAAGATTCATCAATATTATCCAAAGAAAGTATAATATCATCTTGTAGTATATCACTTCCTACATTTGCTTTTCTATTACCTTCTTGTTGGTCCTTACCTAATTTATCCTTTCAAAACCAACACTCTTTCTTTGTGTGTCTCGGCTTGCCCTATATCCAACATTCCATCTTTCCTCTTGATTTAGATCTTTCACCCTCTTTTGATTTTCCATGGTTTCCTCTTCCTCTATTCTTATGCCTTCCTTTATTCTTCACTGTTAATGCATTTCTAGATATGGATGTTTCACCTATGCTTTTCCTTCACATTTTCTCGCTTAGGACAACAGCCACCACATTCAAACTTTAGTTTAGAATTATTAGACACAGAGTTGCTTACTACCATTACCAAGCTATTCCATCTTTTAGGCATGGAAAAAATAATAATAAGAGCCCTAACTTCATCATCAAATTCAATATTTATAGAATTTAATTGACTAGTAACCATGTTAAACTCATTTAAATGATCTGGTACTGAACCATTTTTAAACATTTTCATATTAAATAATTTTTTCATCAAAAATATTTTATTTGAGGTAGAGGTTTTTTCATATAACTTGCATAATGCACTCATAAGACCTATTGTCTTTTCTTGTGATATGTTGAATACTACAGAAGATGCAAGACACAACCATATGGTTCTAAGGGATTTTTGATCCAATAGTTCCCAAGCTTCATCTAACATTATCGATGGCTTCTTGGCTTTCCCTCCCAGTGGTAAATATAGGTTCTTATAATAAAGGTAATCCTCCATCTACATCTTCCACATCCAAAGTTTTGTCTATTAAAATTTTCCACCTTAGATTTATTTTCATCCACCATAGCTCCCACTTGAGGTCAAACCCTTTTCTTCTTGTGATTTAAAATTATACAAACCCAAATTTCACTAAGTCAAACCCTTTTTCTTTCTACCTTTTCTACCTCATCTCTATGTGTAATATGTTTTATCTTTCATCTCAGCCATGTAACAATATATTTTAGGGTGAAAAACACCTAAACATAACCTATACTATCAGATCTAGAAATATTTAATGAATGGCCCAGATTGACTATGAAATTACAATTTTACAAGGTAATTTTTATTAAAATAAATTCTTCAAGGGTGATACCTCAAAATCCCCACCAGGGTGCATGACCCACTGAAACCTACAAGGGGGTTCCCCTCCATCATGGATACAAAGAATGGGATCTAAAACCTAGCTAAATAACATAAAATTTTTAACCTCTGATCTTGGAAGATAATCAGGCTCTACACCTAACACAAGGATAAGGGACCTTATCAAGGTCATTTATACATGATTACCTACCTCCTTGATGTTATCCTTACCACACTTTATATCCAATGGGTCACTCTAAAGCCTAACAATTATATATGTTATTCATATTTTTTCATAGGTTGGCCTTTAGACTTTGTGTTTAGTAAAGTGAAATTCCTAAAGTCTTTTACTCTTGAGATAAAATTTTAAGTAGTCAGAACAATTATTTTGAAGACTATGCATAAGTGTACAAATCTCCAAGTCTTTAGCAAAAGTGTCAAGACTTTGTCAGAAGTTCTATTTAGAAAAAAAATTCAAACAAATATCCTAAACTAAACTTGTGAAAATGCAAATGTTGAAGGCAAAGTTTCAAGAAGAGGTGAAGTTTCTTCCAAGTGTCAAAATATTAGTGCCACATGGTGACTTTTTATAGCTCTCGACAGCTCCAACCCACCCAAAAAGGACTTTTGAGAATCAATTTCATAAAAGTATCCAAGATCAACATGTCATTTTTCCACTACTTTAAAGGACTTAGATGATTTTGAAGGATGACTCCCAGTGCCATGTGATAATATCCTAATGGTTTTGAACCTATTTTAAATTATTATGAAACTTAATCAATTTTTAAAAAAAATTCCTGAAGAGGCAATTATTTCATCAAAGATATAGGCTAGTGAGTTATTAGGATGATGCCACATAGCATAATATCATTCTTTGCTATTACAAATATGTTCATGAAAAGAAAAAAGATTTTGATGGAGGTGGGTGAATGGGATGATTCCATGTGGTATAATCCCATAGTTTTTCTCAAATTCTTTACTTAGGCACCTTTTAGTTTTTTTGGTTTAATTGTTTATGTAGACATTGACCTTTAATGTAAAATTACTGATTGTGTCTTTTATATTATGCATGCAGGTACCCAATGAAACTCTTAAATCCATGTGGCACTTTTTTCATCTCTTGACAAATCTAACTAGTTCAAAAATGACTTTTAACACCTAGCCAATTTCACAAAAGTTACTCCATCCACATGGCACTTTTTTGCTACTTCGAAGGGCTTTCGACACTTAGTTGATTTCATCAAAATTTTCCCAAGGACACATGGAACTTTTCCATTGATTCAAAAAAAATGGTCAATTATTCAGAAGGTTTCCCCATAAGGTGATGACATCAACAATGTTATAGGGTAGTGGGCTAGCAGATTAGCGAGATGATGCCACATAATGCAATCCCACTACCTTCCTATCCTAAAGATGTCCATATCTATACAAAGCCTTTGGGATAGTGGGTTAGTGAGATGATGCCACATGGTATAATCCTATTTCCCTACTGACCCATATATTTTTATGTAGGCCAAGAGAGATGTAAGAGCCCTAGGTGAGTGGGTGAGCAAGATGATGCCACATTGCACAATATTAAAATCCCATGATCTCAAATGTGAAGATATTTTCTAAAGGCCCCAAATTTTTAAAAAATGATGCATGGCAGTGAAGAGACCAAAATATAGAGTGCTTAGGCAAATGAAAAGAGGCCACATGGCCATAGATATGATAAAATTGAATGGTAGAGCTTAAACCTACAGACATTAATGAGTTATGAAGTGTCAAAGTGAGGCCCATAAAATCAAAACCAATTGCATAATAAAGACAAAGATAAGATAAGTGAGAAGGATCCAAGTGTTAGGGACCCTTCACAATCAAAGACATATTGATTGTGCATCCAACAAAGCATAAGCATAAAATTGATAGCCTATATAGCCATCAAAACCATCAAAGATCGAGAATGAACCACACATCTAATTTTATTTGTAGAATCAAATCTTGACCCAACTAAATTATGAATAATGAAAAAATCATTAGCATGTCCTATGCATAAGGACCAATCATGAAGCATAAGAAACCAAGAGTATGCCTTAAATAATAATGGCTCTAACTATAAAAGACATAGACAACCAATTATCTTTGTGCAATCCCATCCAAATTCATCATTAGCATTTGTTCTTGATTTGGTACAATATGTTTCCAACTATCCTCGTGATGCAATTGAATGAAGCTCATTCCCAATGATACTCAAGTGGTCCAACCATGTTGAATATTTTTGTAGCTGACTCATGGGATGAATATAAATTTGCATTTAAACTACACATGCCTATATGCCTATTTAAGAAAAGATCTTGTACCATGATAAGGGTTGGCTCTTTGTGGATCGTAAAAGGAGACATCTAGTTAAACATGGACCTCTATTAGGCAAGTTAATGCTTTATATATAGTATTTTATTTCCTTTCATGGATCAAAGGTTACATGGGTTTTAAAATCACATAGTTTTGAGGAATATTTAAGTTCAGAACTTACTAAAGGTAATAAAGATATTTAACTATCTAGGTTACAATTTATGAAAAGTCATGTTCAGATTGAAGAAACCTTGAAATAAAGAGAAATAATTCTAGTTAGATCAAGGATTATATTCTTATTTATAGAGGGTAAACTGTATATTATTAAGCATATTACAACTTGGAATGTGATAACAACTTTGCTTTAGCCTTTTATATTATATAGGCCTAGTCTCTGATCTACAAATTTTAACTCTGTGCTTACTATGTCTTTAACTAAACTTTATTATGAATTATGATCTTAAATTTTTTGACTTTATAATTACTTATTGTAGATGCCTTTTCACTTGTTATGATGTTGTGTGTGTAGTGAGCATCAATGTTGTGTTTATGTAAACATACATTAGAAAAGTATCTTGCTCATATATATGCAACAAGCTAAATCTCAACCATGGGGTTTTAGTATTAGGATATGGTGCTCAAGGATATGCCCCCGTCAATATTAAGAATAAGTCCTATTGAATCATAAAGACCTCATGGGGAATTAACTAAGGATAAAATGGATATTATAAGCTTTATAGAGGCTACAATTAATGTGGGATCAATAACATGGTTTCCACTATTGCCTCTGATATTTAAGCACTTAATTATTTCACTTTCTTATTTGTATGTATGTATTAGGTTTATTCATGGCATAATTTACATATTAAGATTTCATAACTTTAGTATTTTATATATTCTTCAAAACATTCATCTTCATGATTGAGTATTAAGAAGTTATTAATTATACTAAACTAGAAAAAAATAATATGTATTTAAAAACATTGGTTCAAATCTTTCATCTATTTTATTGATTTAGTTTCCACACTTTGTTAAATTTTTAATAATTTACTCAAAATTAGATGTGACTAGTGTATTAATTGTTGCAAAGTTTCTTTTTTGCATTTAGATTTTAAGTTATAGGTTTGACTTATTTATGTTATTTACCTCTTCATTATAACTTTTAGATTTATAATTGTAAAATTTAATTTTTAAAAATATATTGTACTTGTACAAAGCACATAGTTTAAATTTATTAATAGTTAAACCATATTTATTTTTAAATTTTGTCTAGTTACACACAAAATAGGCCAACGAACCACTAGGTTCACACATTATGAATAAATGGATTATAACTAAATTCATCAAGTTCAAACTATGTCAAGGAACCCCTATGTTAGACTACTATAAATAAATGGATGATAACTAAATTTGTCACATTTAATTCAACTACATTATTAAAATATCATTACATATGTTGTAATAATATAACTTAATTAGTTATTACAAGTAATAGGGAAAACACAATGTTTTAAACTGTGATTTGATTGTGATTGCTTGAATTTGAACCTTTGGATATACACACACACACACACACACACACACACACACATATATATATGTATGTATATATATATATATATATATGTATATATATATATATATATATATATGTATGCATGTATATATATGTATATATATATATATATACATATATATATATATACATATATATATACATACATATATATATATACATATACATATATATATATATATATATACATATATATATACATATATATACATATATATATACATATATATATATATACATATATATATATATATACATATATATATATATATATATATATATAATGTCACAATTATGACCCAAAAATTTAAAATTGATAAAGACAGAAAATTTGGGGTGTGTATTGGATAAGAGAAAAATAAGTTCTTGTTTAACTCACTATTGGATCTAGTGAAAAGATGGAGACTACTGAATGTAGATAAACACATTAAAATATGTTTAATTTATACTAATAATTGATAATTAGCCAAATAAATTATTACATTAATAAAAAATCACTATCCATGAATGATATAAGAATTGAGCTTAATTAATTATTCCAAATCCATCAATCTGGAAAACATAAAGTTTTAATTTAGGTTCTAGTTTTAATTGCTTGAATTTGAGCATTTGGATATATAAATTGTGGTACAATTATTTTTCCCTTAAATTTAAAATTGAAAAATATATGGAGCATTTGGGATGTGTTTAAGATAAATCAAATACAAGGTCTTATTATAATTCACAATAGAACTTGACGAGAAATGTTGGAGCACTAAGAAGACCAATAAGGACAATCAAATATTGATAAATGCTTTTGAATCTTCATATTAATTATATTGGTTGCATTTTCTAACTCCATTGAACTATTTTGGTTATATATGGACAATAATCTAATTTCTCTCTTGAATTGATTACAATTTTCTAATTCCATTAGACTTTGAAGACCAAAACATTAATAAAAACCATAACGAAAACACTATTGTATTCATTATTATTTGAGATTATAATAAACTTTTAAATATACATCCAAATTTACTATCAAAACCAAACTCATCAAAATAACCAAGAACCATACTTAATCATAAATATGAACCACCTCCAAGAATAAAACACCCTTGCTACAACATTTCACTTCATCATCCAACATGGCCTAGAGCCCTGGATAGTAAGAACAAGATGCACTGCTAGACAACAAGCCCACTCCACTGATGAAAGACAACCCCTCCACCTTTTGCTTCTTCACTTTCCCATTCTTCTCTTGAACCTTGTGTTGCACTATAGATAAATAACCTTAATTTTATGAAATCCCCAATCCCATTTCCACTTGCAAAAACCAAATTAAAGAAGGAAATCGACCTAAAAAAAAGCCTTGAGCCAAGAATTTCACTACCACTACCCACTCCTGTGACATTCAAACATCACACTAAACCATAAACCTTGGTAAAGGAGCCTTAATAACTTCAATGTCTAACAAAGACACCTCCTTGACCACCTCATGTTCCTCAATTTTGACTATCTCCAATTCTTTAGCCAAATGCATAAGGTAAATGAAATAAGACTCCATTTCCTTGAAGGATGCCTAAGGAACAAACCCAAAAACATACTTTCTAGTAAAAGGAAGAGAAACATGAGACTTACTACAAAAAAACTACTAGTTGAATCAACAATTCCACCCAAAATTTAGGAGCTACAAAATAATTCACCAAATCTATCACTTGCTCTCTGCCTACGATAATCAAAAAAAAATTAGAAACAAATAGAGAGGCAATCTCCAAATTTACCCTCCACCTCAAAATCTTGTCTAACACGTCACAACCCAACACTTCCAAGATAAATTGGGCCACATCTGGGATAGGATCCCAAAAAATGTGTCTCAGTCGCACCATCATCATAGAGCATATGAAACCCATTTTCTATGTATCCCCTCACCCAAAGACCATATGTAGAGCCAAAGGTGGAATACTACTCTTATCTATTTCATCAAAACCCCAAACCCAATGCTTTGGAAATAAATCATGGAAAAACCCATAAAAATAAAAGCTTAAGAAGAAAGATTGTCGCATAAAGCACCAATTGGAATGATATTTAGGCAAGCATTCCACATGAGCCCCATGAAAGATAATTAAGGAGGCTCATCATATCTTGTCATCCCTCTAAATGCCACATGCATAGGCTAGTAACTTACATCATTCAAAAATCTTGTTATTGACTTGGACTTAGGTGTCGAGTGTGCTCTTGAATGATTGATCATTGAGAATGTTTCTCAAGTACTTATTCATTCTATGATCGATCAAAAAGCCAAAGCCAGATTTCAAATCTTGACATGATGATGGAATTTTTAAAAACTATGAGAATTGATCCAACAATATCTAATCAAAATTATATTTGTAAAGTAGGATGATTGGACATTGATGACAAAACCAATATTGATTTATAATAACATCATTTTAAGTGGAGAATGTGAATTTTAAGGCAAGATGATTTCATGATAATCAAAACTAATATAGAGTGTGATAAATCATATCCCACATATATATACTTATTGTGGTGAAATATATCAGTCGTTATTTTGGTCTCCTATGTTTTTGGTCACATGCATTGAGGTTTATGTCTCATGCTAGGTAAAAAAAATTCTAATTTTTTGCTTATACTAGGTACGGGTCCCACCAACCCTGAAATCAATTAAAATATATACATATTTAATATATAATATAATTTCTCGACATTAAATACCTACTTGCATAACTTTCTCCCTAACATGACTATTAATTTTTTTATTTACATGAAACAGACTGAAACCTTAACTCCACAAAACAACAAACAAAGCTTCTCTTCCTAACTATGAGTAGGTACTAAATCTACTTCATGACCCTTGTTTTATTATTGAAATGCATTTGTATAACAATTTTTAATCAAATAATAATAATAGAAAAAATCACAATTTATCCTATTTTGGGGTGCCATGGAGGAGCTACTACGCTTAAATTAGTGGTGTAGTAGGTCCCATAGAACTGGTTATGAATTGCAATAAGATAATGCAAAATCTTCTCCATTTTTGGTGGAGCCCCAAAATTTAAGTAGACTTGAGTTTTACCACAGTGGAAAAGGGGGGCTAAGTGAATCTTGCACGAGTTTAATTTTTTTTTTGACACGTGCATAATCGTTGCTAGATGAGTGAATTCATGGAGGATTGAAGGGAAGAGAATAGGGGATTGGAGAGAAATTCATTATGTGATTGGAGGAAAACCCCTGTACATATAGGATAAACTTGATTATGTTTTACTTGTCTTGAGTAGATAACACAAGATTTCAAAGACTTTAGGCTTCTCACCTACACACCAAGTGTTGTTAACCTCATAAGTTTTGCTTCATTTTTTTATTTCTTCAGTTACATTACTTTTATCAATGGTTTCTACAAATGTTATTTCCATCTATGTTTTCATTGCTTCTATCAATGTTTCCTAAGATTGCTATATCATTTTTTTTAAAGACCTGGGAGATTACTAGTGGGTAGGATGGTTGCTATTAGTTTTATATGAAATCAAGCCCTCACCTAGTTGAAAGGGTCGTTCAACCCTCAATAAGAGAAACATTTATAGTTTCAATGATCTTTAGTATTTTCAAGTTGAAATAGTGATCTACAGGGATTGTATCCCAATTTAGTCAAAATAATTTCTTTTTGAATTCCATTTTTTGTTACTACATTATTTCCAAGTCTTAACAGTTACAAAACTATTCCCATAGTATATTCATATTCAAAAATAATAGTTAGAAAACTATTTCCATAATTTTTTGTTTTGAAACTCACTTCAATCTCAACATAGGAAGGTGAAATTGAGACTGGTGTGTGCCCTGTTAATAAACAAGACGGTTCAATGTTGGCTCCTAAAAATAGAGCCAAAAGAATGGTCATGGCAACAACAAGAAAATAATAATGGCATCTCTTAATGGGATGGAGTGAGAAATGCACATGCCAAAAATAACAAGGCCATGAAAGTCAGAGATCCCTATTTTTTCTACCATAATGGAAAATCTAAGTAGATTATGGGCATTGTCAGAGTTGTCAAGGAATTCTATGCAGACCCATCTGACCCATCAAGTAAATATGGCATGGTTGATGTAGAGGCAGTTTATTTGCTCAAGAATCCTATTACTTTGGCCCAGATTAAGTAGGAAGAGGAATGCAAGGAGTTTGTGTTGATTAAATAGCCTAGGATTTCTATTGTTCTAGTCCCCCATAATGTTTGGAAATATTTATGCCACCTAGGAGGGTGTTATGATATAGGAAAATGAGTATGTGATTTTGAGGCTTTTTGGTGGGCTATAAATGTTAAGGTTGTAAATTTTGCTACAGTGCTAGCTAATGCTTTGAAGCTACTTGATTAATTTTGAATAATGTGTATTTATATTTTGGAATATTTTTAGTGTCTTTATGTTAGCGAATGTCTTCAATGTCCTACATTGATGAATTTTATATGAATAATGTAAATGTAAGAATTTTATGTGAAAAATGTAAATCTTTTTAGGATTTTTTAGTGTTGCAAATATGTTATTTTTAATGGGGTTTTGTGGAATTTTTTAATTTTTTGTTGTATTAATCCTCAAATATGAAAAACCCTCAAGTCGTGAGTCTTGGTTTGCTGCCAAATTTTTTAGATAGGCTCTATGTTTAAATGATAGGCAATGCTTGGCCCTAGTTTTTCAATATTAGTTGCACATCATATTTTTTTCCTTGTCCCTTTTTTAGTTCTAATCAGGTATTTTCTTATCATTTTGAATCCAATATGCCCTATCCATCAAATTCTTCTCCATTTCTTCCACTATATTATATACCT
>JARHVA010010245.1:37500-197492 GCA_037957365.1 Torreya grandis
TGTATATCAAAGAGGCATAAGAGAGAGTCATTTGGCACACCACAACCCAATAATGTAGAGGAAGAAGACATGGATATAAAGATTCAAACAATCAATGGCCAACAAGAAAATGTAATTGTCAAAATAGATTTATCAGTTTCTTAATGGGAAGGTAGGATTCAAGGAGAGTGGTATATAAAACCATGTTCTTTGCATTGGTGGAAACACTATATATTTGAAGTTAAATGTGATGATCAAAGCTTTCATAGCATATTTAGGTTTCCTTATGAATTATTTGAATCACTTTGTGAATCTTTGCATGAAGACCTTAGTCAAGGTGACATACCCATTTCATTAGCTATATCTATGAAGAGTAGGGTATTTTTTTGTTGAAAATCAAGTGGTCATTGCAATTCTTCGATTATCCTCTGACATAATAATGATTAACACTAGTGAACTATTTGGTTGTGGAAATTCAACCATTGTAAGAATTGTGAATAAGTTCATTAATGCAATGCAACACTAATTTCATAAGTATGTCCAATGGCCAAACAACCAATTGGATCTTGAAATTTTAAAGGAAGGCTTTCGCCAAAGGCAAGGCTTTGTGAATTATTGTGGGATTATAGATGTAACTCACATTCAATTCTATCTTTTAGCTAATGAGTGTTCAATGGATTGGTATGATATAGATCACAACTATAGAATGTCGTTACAAGTCATTGTCGATAGTAATATACATTTTACAGATATTTTCACTAGATGGCCTGGTTTTGTTAATGATGCTAGACTACTACAAAAAAATTCTTTCTTCAAATTGTGTGAAGGTGGACAGAGGTTAAATGGAAATTCAATTTTCATTGGTACTTCAAGCATAAGAGAGTATCTTATAGGTGATGGGGGATATCCTTATTACCATGGTTCATCACACCATTTAGTGAAACTTTAACAAATAGTCAAAGGGAATTTAACTTCAAGTTGTCATCAACACGTATTATTGTTGAGTGTGAATTTGGAAGGTTAAAGAACACATGGACAATCCTACAATCCATAATTTCTTATCCTAATTTGCAAATGTTGCCAAAAACTATTCTTGTGTGTTGCATATTGCATAATATGATTTTAACAACAATGGAAAATGAAGTCGATGGCATTGAATTTACTAATAAGCATGCAAACAATGTACATATCAATGAAGTGGGAGTGGGTGTAGACACCGCAAACGTGTCTGCACCTTGGTTCTCCCCCTTGGTCCTTTCTTCCTCCTAGTCCTCCTTGGTCCCTAACCCACCTAGGTCTTATTAATTAAAAATTAACATCTTTTAATTAATTGAGTCCCCCTTTTCCACCCTACCCTTTCCTCCTTGGATCCTCCCTTGAATCCCTCCACCCTCCCCTAGCATTTATTAGCCCAAATCTCACCATTATAGCCCCCCTCGTCCATTTTGGCAACCTTGCGACCGTTTGGCCCATGACCCCTCGCTCGGCGGCGTGCAAGAATGGGCAGAGGCTATTTTTAGCCTCTGTGCCCATCCTGCGACCGCCGACGTCGGCGAAACTGCCGGCGTCGGCAGCCTTCATTATCCCGTCCTGTATCCGTTGCAACCCCTGGACTCCTGAGCTCGAAAAATAGAACTCTCTTGGCGTTTGGCATTCGTCTGGTCTTCGTTTTGAACCTCGTGCAACAACAGCTGCAGGTGCAAAGGCTCTTCATCAGAATTCTCTTCTTGCAGAATCTTCCCTGGCTCCAGCAACATCTCCATCTTCTTCTTTCAGCAGGCTAAAGGTAAGTTAGTCCTGGTTTTATTTTATTTTCTTTGGTTTAATCCTCTGTTTTCTGTTGTCCTCTGTGTCTCTCCCTTTGTCCTTTCCCCTGAGAGGCTGCAAAAGCCTTCTCAGGCCCCTTCCTCTGTGTACCCTTCTCTTCTCCTTCCTCTTTGTCCCTTCCTTCCCCTGTATCTCTCCCTGAGACCAATCCCCAGACCAAGACCCAGACCCGTCCATCAGTGTCCAACCCGTCCACGCACAGAGCACAGACCAAGACTCAGACCAGACCCTGCTCAAGCCCGACTACAGGCCGCAACCCCAACCGACGCCGGTCACTTCCCCAACCGACGTCGGCAGAATAACCGACGACGGCAGACCTCCTAACCGACGCCGGCAGAACTTGCGACATCGGCGACTGTCATCAACCCGACTGCTTATTTCAGGTAACCATTTGGTGTTTTCTTTCGTTTCTAAGCTATTCATCATTTCTGTATTCTGGCATCTTATACTTTCTCAGTCTTTTATCTGTTTTTCATCTGTGGGTTGACCTCCCTTTGAGGAAGTTTTTACACTTCCGAGAACAAGCTTGTGCTTGGCAACCCACCGTCTATTTATCTAACATCCCCTTGTCCAAGTTTTCTTTTCTTTTGCAGGTGTCATTCCTCCACAGCCAAAGAGGGGTGCTCACAAGCGTCTGGATCACGGTGCGCAGTCGACATCCAGGTATTCCTAACCTCGTCCATTTTCTCTAGTTTCTTTATTCAACTTTTCGAATGTAGAAAGCGAATTAGCCCAAGAAACATTCTGGCACGCCTGGTGGGACACTAGGTTCCTCCTGGGTTCCTTTTCTCTTCTATTCATTTAGGTGCATTTAGGCTCCTTCTCTCTTGTCTCTTTCTTCTTTTCTCAATGGCACCATAAGCAAGAACTAAAACGAATCCTCCTTTTCTTTCTTGCACATGCTAGACTAGTCTAAACGTCATATTCTTGACCCTTTCTCAAAACATTGTCTTCATAACAATATCACATTTCGACTTTGGGCATTAAAACACTTTGCATTCATCTCTGCTTGTGCTTGCATCTTCGTAGTCCACATCTAGTAACTTAAACGCATATTGAATAAATCTAGACACTTGATGTTACACTACCGACTCACATGCACTAAACAAACATATAACTTACCTGAGACAAGGCCCGACTGGGATTTCATCCCCCAGCGGATACCTTACCCGTCCCGGTGACCCTACTTGGATTTCATCACCAAGGGGGAAGCCCACTCCGTTCTCTGGCGGAGGATAAACTCTAGGCGAGGTATATCTTGGCTAAGCGAGACCAGCTAACCACTGGAATCGTGAAGTGAGGGGAGCTTGCTCCTTAGCACCAGGCCACGTACCAGACCCTAACACAGATCTTTGAGCACCTAAAACAACACCTAAAACTATCTTTAGACTGCCTTCTTCTAGGACCCTTTTTTCAGCCAATCTCCCCAAACATTCATCTAAGGCATAAGCCACAAATTTCTAAGGTTAATTCCTAGGATTTATCGCTTAGGCTTGTCTGTCTTTCTCTGTTTTCCTCTTCTCATCTGTTTGTTTGAGTGTGTGAGGACGCTTTCTTCTTTGTTTTTCCAAGAACCTTTCGGCTCTCTGGAAAACACAGTGACCGACATCGGTTCTGCCACCGACGTCGGCGTCCCCTGTCACCGGCATCGGTTCTGATACCGACGTCGGCTTCATCTGTTACCGGCATCGGTTATCTGACCGACGTCGGCCTCATTTCCTACCGACATCGGTTTTTAAACCGACGTCGGTCTCTGTCACTGTCCTTTTTTTTTTCTCAAAACCAGCAACCTGAAACCTGTCCATCTTCTGTCAAAGACACCATCCCGGTTTTCTGAAACTAAACAGCACAGTTTCTGAAACCTGAACCTTCCTTGCCTTGCATGGTTTTGACTCGTAGCCAAGCCAAAGCTCTTGTCAACCACGCTAGCCGTCAACCACTTCCGTCAACCCCGTCCGTGACCAAGCCTACAATGGAGTTCAACTCGGAGACCGAAAGAACTCCTACCCGTCCAACCCCGCCTTTGACTCCTATTGTCCAGGAAGGGGACCAAGATTTCGAGCGATTCTTGGACCTCAATGTCAAGGCTTTGCAACATTATCTCGCACATAGTCGAACGCGAGACTCCTTGGGCAATCCAATCTATGGAATGCCAACCTCTCTTGCCGCGACTACGGTTGTATCGACAACACCCATAGTTCAACCTTCAGACACTCGACCCGTCACTTCGACCACCGACCAGACTCAGACCTTGACCAATCCTACAGGTGTGGCCTCCCCTTCTATCATTGGGCCCACTTCCATCGGGGTTCCGGCCCCTTGTCAACCTCAACCCCCTCAATCGTTATCCTCTCCTTTTCAAAACCTTGTCGTTTCTATTCCACCTGCCCTGGCCCCTATCAACACCAGGGTGGCTTCCTACCCCTTGGCCCCTGTTACCACTATCCCACCTCTCGTGGCAACATCGGGCTTACCTATGCCTTCCACTCAACCACCTCTAGCCTCTTCCTCTACGACTAGTTATCTCTATGTTGCCCCTTCACAAGGACAACCGACTACATCGTATGCATCCCCTAACCTCTTCCAAGCGCCCTACAACTTAGGGGGCGCGCCACCCGTCAATCCGTCGGCAGACATCATTAAAATGCTGATGGACAAGATGACCCATCTTGAGACTTCTGTTTTCGGCTCGCGCAACGCTCTCTCCTATGAGCAAATCTGCAACGAGCCCATCCATCCTTCTATCCCAATCAGACCATACCCTAGCCAATGGGAGCTTCCGAAGTTTTCTCGCTTCCAAAGCAAGGAAGATCCCCAGCAACACTTGCGGGCATTCAAACATGCCTGCTACCTCATCGGCCATGACGATGCGTTACTCTTACGCACGTTCCCTATGTCTCTCTCAGGCGCTGCACTTGACTGGTACAGCTCCCTTCCTAGCCATTCTGTCTTCTCATTCACGCAATTGGCCCAGCTCTTCCTCGATCATTTTTCCATTAACATCACTAAGAAGGTCTCCATCACGGACCTCTACTCTATCAGACAATTCGAGGACGAGTCCATAGCCGACTTTGTAGCTCGATGGAAAGGCCTTATCAACCAGCTCTCCTTCTCTTTACCCCAGGCCGAGCTTATCGAACTCTTCTCCCAAGCTTGCGCCAGACATATCTCTTCCACCCTGAGGGTTCAAACCTTCCGCACTTTTGACGAAGCCTTCACGATGGCTCGCAAACTTGAGTTGCGTGCCATCGAGGAGAATAAAGTCAAGTTGCGGAGCAAGAATCCTAGCTCTAAAACCAATGACTCCTCTTCAGCCAAGCCATCGTCATCCAATTCTAAGCCCAAGGCTTCAGCTAACGCTGTAGTCGTTAGGCCTTCATCTTCCTCGCCCTCATCTAATCAGCCTGAGCCATCAACATCTCAGAGCGCCACCCGCCAGTTCCAGCAAAGATACGTGCAACGACAATATACTCCTATCGGAGAATCATACGCATCTGTGCTGGAAAAGCTTGTTAAGCAGGGGGCCCTCAATCTCCCTCAGGCTCATCCTTCTCCGCAATTCGATCCCTCACACGCCATCCCCGCGTGGTATAGGGAGCAAGACTTCTGCAGCTTTCACCGTGTTAAGGGCCATGACACGGAGAACTGCAAGACATTTAAAAACATAATCCAAGATATGCTTGAAAAGGGGGACCTTATCTTAGACAATCCAAATGCGCCCCCTAATCAGACTATTGACATCTTCAAGCAACCTTTTCCCAATCATCCGCCGACCCAAAACAACGTCCAGACCTTAATTGACGATAACCATGAACACAACATTCGAACCGTCAATGCGGTCTCTCCTTTCATCCCCAATCCATCTCAAGAGGCTAGTCCATCACATGTGGACGAACCTCTTTCTCTGGCTAGTTCTCCACCGACCTCTCTCATCTTGGAGGACGCCTCGACTCTACCAGTCCCACCAGTCTCGCCATCCTCCTTTCTACTACCTGTGGAGGACCAAACCCTTCCTGCTCCTCAGCCGCAAGTAGAGGGCACCATCATCCCCGCCCTTTACCCGCTAGAGGAGCCTCGCTTTTCGGATTCTTCTCCACCCAGAGAAGATCCTGTCTCCCCTCCGTCTTCGTCTAAATCCATCATAACTTCGCCATTCAATACTACACCCATCTCGTCCTCAACCCCGCAACCCTCAACATCATCTTCTCAGCCATTTTCCCGGTTAGTGGAGAAGATCCAGCTTCTCCCTTCAAGGAAAGTGACGCCTCAGGTGCTGTGGGAACGTCTCAAAGCCCTTCAACATACCCGCGCCCTCTCATCACATGCTGTCAATCCTCCCCGGGCCGAATCTCTTCAAACTCTCGGCAAAGACCAGACACGCAGACCTCAACTAAACCAATCAAGACGTGCATCCATCTCGTCCAAGCCCATCAAATCACTTGGCGTTCATCCTATCTCCGCCCTCACTCATCCACAAGTGAAGGTGGATTTAGACCGGACCTCGACCAGCAGCAGTCTTCCAACCAAGACAAAGAAGACTGCCAGACCTCCAAAGCCAATGCCTTCTTCCCCGTCACCATTGCCATCCATTCTGGGCCCCCATCCTTCGACCTTGGCCAGCATTCTTCCCACTCCGGCCTCCAACCGAAACTCGTTACCTCCTTTGCTTCCTCCGCCTACCTCCAGCCGTCCCTCTCTCAAAAAGCCTTTCTCAATCTGCAGACCAGAGTCACCTCCATCTGTCCCCGCACCATCAACCCATAAGGTGGTACGAAAACCTCTTCCAGCCTCACCCAAGCAAAAGTCACCAACCTCGCGTATATCAACTAACATGGACCCTTTAGTGGGCTCATATTCGGTGATATTATGCTGACTTCTCCAGACTTCTGACATAACTCTTCCGCCCATCAAGCCTTTCCAACCTCTCGGGTCCAAGCCCTCCTGGTTTGACGATACGAAAATTTGCTTATATCATTGTACGCCAGGACACGACACCGAGACTTGCTGTGCCCTCAAGGCTGTCATCCGCCGCCATATGGAGAAGGACACTCTTCTCCTTGAGGACACTCTTGACCAGACCCCGACTCCTTCCTGTCCAAACACGTCAACATCTCACCAGCAAAACATGACCCCTTCTTCGCCTCCCATTTTCGAAATCAATGCCATCCGTATAACCACTAGGTCGCAGCAGGACAAGGCCAAAGCAAAAGCTGCCATTCCTTGGACCTATCCCTTTGTCAAACCACCTCTTGCGCCCAAGCCCAAAATCTCTATCCTTGGCGCGTCCCAACCTTCTTCATCTTCATCTTCTGGGCCGATTCAAGACTCCATGCTGAAGCAGCTTCATCAGACACTGGTGAAGATGTCCCTCTATGACCTTATCCAAACCTCGCCTCAACACCGTCAAGCCCTCATCCAAGCCTTGCAAGCAGCAGAGGTCCAACCCGAAGACCCCCAGCCGCTTGCTGCCCTTGTCCATTCTTTATCTCCTATCAACTCCATCACATTTAGCGATTCTGAGATTCCCACATCCAACACGAAAGATCAGGACGCCGCCCTCTTCATCACTGCCTATGTCGATCAGACACGCATCAAACGCGTTATGATTGACGGCGGCGCCAGCATCAACATCATTTCTACCCACGCCTTTGATCAGCTATCTCTTCCCAAGAATTGCGTCTCCAAAACTGACGCTATCTTACGTTCTTTCAATGACACCACCGCCACGACCATTGGCACAGTCGTCCTCCACATTCGCGTCAGTCCACGCATAGTCCCGGAGCTCTTCTACATCATCGAAGGAGAGTTTCAATACAACATCCTGCTGGGCCGACCATGGATCCGTGCCATGGCCTGTATTCCTTCCACCCTGCATCGTTGTGTGAAGTTTGAACATGACGGGCAAGTCCACACCATTCCCGCTGACCCTTCACCCTTCAAGACTTGCAACACGACTTACCGTCCCAACGATGTCCTCATTCCCATCAAGCCGTCCACTCCGGCACCGCCTCCATCCGCGGAAGCTTCGACCAGTTCGCAATCGGCAGTTGCCCTCACCTCTCCTCTTCAAGCGCCAACCAAAGACCCCATGGAAGACGTCTTCCAACGATTATCACTTGGGGAATATCGCTTGCTGACCCTTGACATGCTCCAAACTCCGCAAGAGTATGGACGCCTTCACCTTAGTCCCAATTACGACCATCGGATCGGGATGGTCGTACCTTATGGTCCTCCTCACTTCCAAACCAACTTTGTCTATGGGGGGCTCAATCAAGCTCCTACCAACGGCAATTCCCTTTCATCACCCCGACCCTTCACCTCAGACTTCTCGTTTCTTGGCAACCCTGCCTTTGCACACACTTACCTTTACAGGTGTGCATGGAAGGGTTTTGGTTTCGGACGTTATGAGCAGGGCTCCCATCAGCCTATCGAGCCGCTCAGTGATCACGATGCCAAGAAACACTATGGCCTGGGATATCATGACCCCACTCAGGCTCCTTTCGACCTTTGTCCCGAGTCAACCGTGAACCAATCTCCTCCAAACTCGCCCATTTCTCCTTCGTCACCTACGGAGTCGGTGGTCTCCATCCCTCCTAGTTTTTTTTTTCCATAAACACCATCCGCCTGGAACCCCTGACCTATCAGCTCAATGGGGTGCCCAGGTCTCTCCCTCTCATTTTTCCTAGCATGGTAGAAGATGAGTCGGCAACCATTCACACTGTCCACTGCGTTGACGATGACGCCATCCTTTCCTATATGGGTGCCGATGACTCTTTCATCCAGCGTTCCCTCCCTTCTGAGACCCAGGTTATGTTAAATGAATCCACCATTGACATCAACCTCCCTTCTTCTTCTGATGTTCCTCACGTCTTAAAGATTGGCCAATCTCTAGACGCTCAGGAGCAGCTTGACTATGCCCAATTCCTTTCCGACCATAGCAAGGCCTTCGCCTGGACTTACAGCGACATGCCTGGCATCGACCCCACCATCGCTACCCATAACATTGTCACCAAACCAGAGGCTAAGCCTGTTAGGCAAAAGCTTCGAAAGATGCATCCTCGCATTGCGCTCCTCGTCAAAGAGGAGCTTCAGCGCCTTCTCTCTGCCTCCTTCATCCGACCCATCGATTATCTGCAGTGGGTCTCTAACATCGTCCTAGTTACTAAAGCAACTGGGGGGATTCGGATCTGCACGGACTATCGCGACCTTAACCTAGCCTGTCCCAAAGACGATTTTCCTCTTCCTAACATTGACCAACTTGTTGATCTCACGGCCGGCCATGAGATACTCTCTCTCATGGACGGATTTTCAGGATACAATCAAATCCTGATCGCACCGGAAGATCAGCACAAGACTACCTTTATCACCCCATGGGGGACTTTCTGCTATCGGGTCATGCCTTTCGGCTTGAAAAACGCTGGTGCCACATATCAGCGCGCCATGACCTACATTTTCCACGATCTCCTCCACAAAATCATGGAGGACTATGTGGATGACCTTCTCGGCAAGTCCAAGCTTCGCCACGACCACTTGACCATTCTCGCAATCATCTTCTCTCATCTTCTTCAATACAACGTCTGCCTTAACCCCAAGAAGTGTGTCTTTGGGGTCCTCTCAGGCAAGCTTCTCGGCTTCCTCGTTTCCTTTCGTGGTATCGAGATAGATCCCGCTAAAATTCGCGCTATCCTCGAAATGCCACCCCCGACCAATCTCAAGCAGCTTCGCAGTCTCCAAGGGAAGCTCCAGTCCATTCATCGTTTCATCTCGCAGCTCTCAGACCGCTGCCAACCTTTTCATCATCTCCTTAAAAAGGACGTCTCCTTTAAGTGGGATGAGGACTGTCAAGAGGCCTTTGAAGCCCTCAAAAGCTATCTGGTCTCTCCACCAGTCCTCATTCCACCTAAAGACGACCAACCCTTCTACCTTTATATCTCCGCCACCAACCATTCGTTAGGTGCCATGATCGCGCACCGAGACGAGCATCATCGTGAGCAGGCGGTTTACTACATCAGCCGAACACTGGTCGACTATGAAACTCGGTATACTCATACTGAGAAACTATGTTTGGCATTAGTCTTTTCTGCCATCAAGCTCCGTCACTATCTTCTCAACCACAAGACATTTGTCATCACTCACACCGACCCGCTCAAATACATGCACTCCAAGCCATATCAAAATCAACGTATGGCTCGGTGGCTTATGCTGCTCGCTGAGTTTGACCTCGAATTCATCCAGCAGAAATCTATCAAGGGGCAAACCATTGCTGATCAACTGGCAGATGCCCCTCTTCCCGACAATCAACCTTCACAATTTGAGTTCCCTGACGAGTCTGTCGCCACACTTTCCACCGATGACACCGTCTATCAAATGACCATGTTCTTTGACGGCTCCAAATGTCAACTCGGCGGGGGTGCGGGGGTCATCCTTATCCCACTCGAAGGGGAACCCATGCCTCTATCTTTTAAGCTTGACTTTGATTGTACCAATAATATGGCCGAATACGAGGCCTTAGTTTTGGGACTTCAAACTGCCCTTTCCCTCCACATCAAGTCTATCAACATCTTCGGTGACTCGCAGCTCGTCGTTAATCAAGTCAATGGTTCATACCTCTGTAAAAATGAAATTTTACAAAGGTATAAAAATCGTGCTGACACTCTTTTGGCATCTTTCGACCATTACCTCTTACAGACTGTTCCACACTCTACGAACAAGTTTGTCGACACCATGGCTTCTCTTGCTTCGCATATCCCGTCCTCATCATCGTCATCTCGACTCTTCGTCACAGTGCATCGCGTACCTTTGCCTTCATACATCTCTCCTCACATCGACCATATCAACACTATCAATTCTAGCCCACAAGATGACTGGTATAAGCAACTTGTGGACTACTTATCTCTTTCTATCACTCCTCCCAACCTCTCTAGCAATGCGCGGCGAGCTTTCATCAAGCGCACAGCTCGCTATACCATGCTAGGGGGTCTTCTCTATAAGCGAGGCTTCGACGGCCTCCTCCTTCGCTGTCTAACCTCTGCTGAAGCCTCTCATGCCATAAAACAAGTCCACGACGGGATTTGTGGCGGACACTTCAGTGGAAACTCGGTTGCCAAGCGCATCCTTCGCCTGGGTTATTATTGGCCCACCCTTCATCAAGACTGTAGCGACTATGTCCGGCGTTGCATCAAGTGTCAGCAACACTCTAACCTGCTTCATCTCCCCAGCCACGCTTTGCAAGTCGCTCAGGATTTTTGGCCTTTCTCTCAGTGGGGCTTGGATCTCATCGGTGAGATCAACCCTCACTCGTCTCTTCGTCATCAGTCCATCATCACTGCCACTGAGTATTTCACCAAGTGGGTGGAAGCTATTCCTCTAGTCTCCACAAAAGCCGACAAAATTGTCGATTTCATCAGCAGCCATATCATCTGTCGTTTCGGTGTCCCTCACAAAATCATCACCGACAATGGCAAATCCTTCAAAAACAAGACTGTCCAAAAACTATGCGACTCATTTGGCATCAAACTCAGCTTTTCTTCACCTTACTACCCACAAGCAAATGGGCAGGCTGAGGCTTCCAACAAAATTCTGACCAAAATTCTCATGAAGGTGGTCGACGATACAGGAAGGGATTGGCACATTCATATTCCCTTCGCTTTGTGGGCCTACCGCACTAGCATCCGAACCTCTACAGGTGCTACTCCTTTTTCTCTCGTGTACGAAACAGAGGCTGTCTTACCTCTCAAAGTACAGATCCCGTCTCTCCGCATCTCTCTGCATGACATTCTCTCAAACGACGACTTTCGTCAAGATCGCTTAGCTCAACTTGAGTTACTTGATGAGCGCCGCCTTGCTGCCCTCAATCATCTCCATGTCTACCAAAGTCGCATAAAGCGGGCCTACGACAAAAATCTGCGAGAATGAGATTTCAATATCGGAGACCTCGTCCTCAAAGAGAATCAACACGTGACCAATATGGAGCGAAGTAAACGAGGCAAATTCGCCCCCAATTGGCTGGGACCCTTTATCATCACGCACAAGTATGGATCAGGGACTTATCGTCTGTCCTCCCTCGATGGACGGCCAGAACCTGAGCCTCTTAATGCGTTGCATCTTCGACCATTCTTCTGTTAGTCGAGTACTTGTCCACTTGACACATAACTTGAGCTCGTCCCTTGAGCAATCCTCGTCCTCTGGCTCCTTATTCCTTTCGACCCTATTCCCCTTTAACAAGTCCTCTGCAACCCTTTTATGGCGCATGGGTACCTTGTCCTAATAAAAGGGAGTCCTTGCACTTCTACAGTCTTGTCCATGACTCAAAAAAAAAAAAAAAAAAAAAAAAAAAAAAAAAAAAACGATATCCAAACATATCCAAGGTCACACAATCAAATCCAAAAAGACAGACTGATCCCTCGAAGGACAGCTGTGCTATCATTGCTGTAGTTAATAGACTGATCCCTCGAAGGACAGCTATTCAAACATTATATAAAGCAAAGATATAGACCACTCCCTCGAAGGATGGCTATAATTAAATCTTGCTACCAACAGCAACCTATCTTAGAAGCTTCCCGCGTCGATCAGCTTCGCAACATGACCACTAAATCAAAAGACATCTCTATGTAGGCTTCCCGCATCGATCAGCCTGCGCAAAAAAAAAAAAATAAAAAAAAAAAAAAAAAAAAAAAAAAACGGGTCATGGACTTGGCTTGTAGTTGTCTCAGGGTCTCCTCTAAAAAGGGGCAAGGTTATTCCTGCTCTTAAACTGGGTTACCCTATCCTCCTCCTATCACCCGCTCAAGGGACTTCGAGCTCACTTTAATGTCAAAGTGATTCGATTACCGTTCTGACTCAACGACGTAATGCATGAGCGGGGCTTTGGTTCTAATCACCCCTATCTATGCTTCCTTTCTGGTCCTTGTCAATGAAAGAGCGATTTGCCTTTCACCTTTTCTCTACACTTTGGTCACGCTTTGGCCACGTCTCTTGTCGACTCATCCTTAAACCGAGCCAACTTCAACACTTTTTCACTCCATCATCGACATTTTCAACATGACATCAGGCATCATCCTTGTCCATTTTGCATAGTTCCCATGGACACCAATACACATGGAAACTATCGACCAGACCCAATTTATGTTAAGCATAAACCAATACTTGCTGAAGCATAAATAGACCTTTTATTCATTTTTAGCATACATCCATCGCGACTATGGAAACTTGCTAGAGATGAAAGACTCTCGACCACTTCTACAGAATACACCATCTGTAGCATCCTTTTAGCCGCATCTTAGCCTCATCATTTCGACACATGACCAATCTCATCATTGACCATTTTGACCCTCTTAGTCCGAACTACATTGGTCTGAGGCCCTACGACCAGGGCTATGTAGGCAGCACTCAGATAACACATCTTCTGAGGTTAGCTCGACCACCCCCGTTTGTTCGTCTCTTTGATGGACAAACCTTCTCTTTTGCGACCTTGACCTTGACCACGACCAGTCTATCGACAACTTTGACCACATCCAATCTCATCACCGACCAATCTTTTCAATTTGTCTGAACTACATTGGTCTGAGGCCCCAGGACAAGGGCTATGTAGGCAGCACTCAGATACCACATCTTCTGAGGTTAGCTCGACCACCCTCGTTTGTTCATCTCTATGATGGACAAACCTTCTCTTCTTCGACTCTTATCACACCCAACTTCGTCACCTTTGACCAAGACCCTTCGACCAAGACCTTTGTCCACGACCACTCATTCGACTTTGACCAAGACCAATCAAACCCTCTGACCCTCCCTCCCTTTAAGGGAGAACTACATCGGCCTAAGGCCCTATCATCGGGGCTATGTAGGCAGCACTCAGTTGACATGGGGTCTTCTGGGGTTAGCTCGGCCGCATCCTTTCGTCTATCCATCCTCTTGACCAATGACCATTGGCGATCATGCCTATCTCCTTCGACCTCGACCACTTCCAAGCCAATGTTGCCTTGGTTGTTTTTGCGTGTATGCTATTCCACGGCTGGTTAGCAGAATTGTTCGCAGACTATTTTTGACCCTTCACAAGTATAGGATCGCAAGCCAGTTGATCCCTACTACTTGTGGCCTTTTTCGTGTTTCTAGGAGCACTTCCTGAGCCCTGGATACCTGGGACACGACGACCATTTGGAGCTTCCGCTTAGATTGAGTGACTCGATCAGCAGACGACTAAATGCTGGGGCCCGGTTACTTCAATTTTGGCACTCCTTGACCCTTGACCATGCGACAATTTGACCTGACCATCCCGTGACGTGGTATACGCGCAATCACGACTTTTGCAGCGTTTTCACTCACTCTCTTCTATCCATTTCTCTGTCAAATCGACACTCGATCTTCGGTTCCCTTCTCTCAACCATCGCTTTGAGGGGGGAACACCTCATCCTTTTTCTGGGGCAACCAACTCCTGTTTTTGTCTTGCAGTTCGTCTAGAACAACCAACAAGACAAAAAGGGGCAAATGTAGACACCGCAAACGTGTCTGCACCTTGGTTCTCCCCCTTGGTCCTTTCTTCCTCCTAGTCCTCCTTGGTCCCTAACCCACCTAGGTCTTATTAATTAAAAATTAACATCTTTTAATTAATTGAGTCCCCCTTTTCCACCCTACCCTTGCCTCCTTGGATCCTCCCTTGAATCCCTCCACCCTCCCCTAGCATTTATTAGCCCAAATCTCACCATTATAGCCCCCCTCGTCCATTTTGGCAACCTTGCGACCGTTCTGCCCATGACCCCTCGCTCGGCGGCGTGCAAGAATGGGCAGAGGCTATTTTTAGCCTCTGTGCCCATCCTGTGACCGCCGACGTCGGCGACCCTTCGGCCGACGTCGGCGAAACTGCCGGCGTCGGCAGCCTTCATTATCCCGTCCTGTATCCGTTGCAACCCCTGGACTCCTGAGCTCGAAAAATAGAACTCTCTTGGCGTTTGGCATTCGTCTGGTCTTCGTTTTGAACCTCGTGCAACAACAGCTGCAGGTGCAAAGGCTCTTCATCAGAATTCTCTTCTTGCAGAATCTTCCCTGGCTCCAGCAACATCTCCATCTTCTTCTTTCAGCATGCTAAAGGTAAGTTAGTCCTGGTTTTATTTTATTTTCTTTGGTTTAATCCTCTGTTTTCTGTTGTCCTCTGTGTCTCTCCCTTTGTCCCTTCCCCTGAGAGGCTGCAAAAGCCTTCTCAGGCCCCTTCCTCTGTGTACCCTTCTCTTCTCCTTCCTCTTTGTCCCTTCCTTCCCCTGTATCTCTCCCTGAGACCAATCCCCAGACCAAGACCCAGACCCGTCCATCAGTGTCCAACCCGTCCACGCACAGAGCACAGACCAAGACTCAGACCAGACCCTGCTCAAGCCCGACTACAGGCCGCAACCCCAACCGACGCCGGTCACTTCCCCAACCGACGTCGGCAGAATAACCGACGACGGCAGACCTCCTAACCGACGCCGGCAGAACTTGCGACATCGGCGACTGTCATCAACCCGACTGCTTATTTCAGGTAACCATTTGGTGTTTTCTTTCGTTTCTAAGCTATTCATCATTTCTGTATTCTGGCATCTTATACTTTCTCAGTCTTTTATCTGTTTTTCATCTGTGGGTTGACCTCCCTTTGAGGAAGTTTTTACACTTCCGGGAACAAGCTTGTGCTTGGCAACCCACCGTCTATTTATCTAACATCCCCTTGTCCAAGTTTTCTTTTCTTTTGCAGGTGTCATTCCTCCACAGCCAAAGAGGGGTGCTCACAAGCGTCTGGATCACGGTGCGCAGTCGACATCCAGGTATTCCTAACCTCGTCCATTTTCTCTAGTTTCTTTATTCAACTTTTCGAATGTAGAAAGCGAATTAGCCCAAGAAACAGTGGGTCCAATTGAAACAATAGCTCGACAAGCATTAATAGATTTTATAATTGGTGATGGCAATGTTATATGTGCAAGGTATGAATCTTAAAATTGTTGTTTCTTATTCTATTCACTACTTCCTTTAAATACATTTAGTTTAGCTACTAACTACATATTTATGTTTTTGCAGAGATGATGTGTAGTTGGAAGATATCAACCTTGCATTGGCATTTTTGAAGATAAACTATAAAGGGTTGCACACATCATATTTATGTGGATCCAAAAAATGTTTTTTCTTCATATTTGTACATTGATAAAAAAACATTTTTAAAGGAAATGGTGTATTCAATTTTTTTAGTGGAGGGATACCATGTTGAACTAATTTTACTTACATTATGTTGAAATGATTCAGCTAACAAAATTTTGAATGAAGTTTACTTTCTAAAGATTTGCATGCGAGTTAATTCAATGCATACATTTTTACAGGGTTAAATACTTAAGAGTGCACTCAAACTTTGATAAAAGCGTTGACTAAAAGATGATGTAATAATTTTTAAAAATTATATTAATCAATCTATAGTGACCAAAGTTAAAATTTGTGTTTGGGTAAAGGACTATCATAGCCTGTTGTGGGAGCTAATAACACATGCCCCTTTTATAATTTATATTGAGGCACCCATGGCACCTACAAATATTATTCTTACTTATTACTATAGTCCCCCACTTAAATGTTATTTGAAAAAAAAAATCTCTATTCTAGAAGTTGATATATATGTGACAAATGTTGTGGCCTAAATATATTCCCAAGAAACATGTTTTGAAGACCAAAATCTTGAAAATTATATTTGTTGTAAATATTTCAAAAATTTACAAGATAGGACATGTTGAAGAGTCTTATCTCTGCTTTTGCTAGAGAAGCTGAAACTAAAAACCATTGTAAAATTTAAATCAATCATAGATATTTAAATCCACTGATAAGACTCATCATCTAAGACACCCATTTATGGATATAAATGCTAGCTAAATATTAGTGTTAGTAGACATTTTTATTAAATTGAATCAAATCTCACCCAAATCTCATACGTTGTTATTTCATCAAACATATATTCATGTTATATTAACTTTCGCAATTGTCACAATGTTTTGATATATAAAAGGTGATCCCAAATTTAAGAACATGCTTCAAAGAGGAGACTCTTAAAAAATAGTTATTTCAAAATATGTAATTGCAATAAAATAGAGGTCGAAAAAACAATGAAATATTATCTAAATAAATTATCTTTGAGCACAAGTTTCATAACTACAACAATCTCCCAATGAAGGACCCATAAAATAGCTAAAGGTTGTGGTTAGCAAAATAACCCTCTTAAGAAAATTTTACAAATTATCTTCTCCAAATGCAACTCATCCAAATAGAAAGAGATACTAAAAATTACACATTTTTCTCTCTTTGAGAAAGAAAAATATTTGAGAAAAATTTGATTATAATATAGAAAATATATTAAAACATGTGAAAAAAATTTAGAATTGAAAATTTTAGATTATTGTGTCTTGAATCTATCAATAAGATGGATGAAACCCGTAAAAGGTTTGATATAATTTTATTTCATGTATGAGCAATGTATAAAATAAAGAGGCACCAAGTCTTATCATAATATAATAGTTAAATTTACATTCTTATATAAATTTGGAAACTCTTGTTAATACACACGAAACCCATAAATAAGGAATATTTTGACCTCTTGGGTTTCACTTGATTTTTCTCGGGCTTACACTCTTTTAATTACAACATAATAGACAGAAAAATTCATTTTCTTGACAGAAACAACCTACAATTAAATTAATCCATGATATTAAAAGTTATATCTAGAAAGCCAAGAACACACGAGAAGATAAATATCAGCAAATGAAAGGCTTACAAGTTGATTTTCATTCTGTATGATTTCTCTGCATTTATTATCATTTGAACTTATGTTACTGTTCAGCTTCTTACATGACGCCTTTCTTACATGACGCCTCAAGCTTAGATTTCGCCTGCCCCCCGCTCCCCCCCAAAAAAATAATTGATAAACTTGGTTTTATTAACAAATTATGTGAAAGAAACGGTTAGCCTAATGGACAAACTAGAACATTATGTCCACTAAGTTGACAATAAATTTTCAAAATGTACAAAACATTTTCTGGAAGTAAATAATACTTGATCTTGTAATTTCATCTCTTTTGCGCTTTGCCGTTCTATCCTTCGCCTTTGCCTCCATTTATTGGGTTTTTCCCATATCATATTTCAGCCAGGGCAGCTTCTTTCTCATAGATTCAACCTACATTTGTGGTTAATTTATCATGTTTTAAAAGGAATCAAGCGCCAAAACACTTTAGAACAGCAAGCAGTGAAGTACAGAAGGAAAATATCTAGGTATTCCTCCAAAAAAAATTCTATAAATATTCCATTCACAAAGAACAACCCAGATTTGAGAATACTTTTTGTAATAACTGTTGTCTTTGGCGAACATGCTCAGCATCCTTTTCTTGCTTGACATTTTGTGCGCTGAGTTTATGTAAGGTTTCCTCGATCTGTTTTACAGTCTATTAAAAATTGAAACTCCATTAGTATTGTAAAATTCCATTGAAACTTATAACAAAACTTCTTGTAAAGAGAAATGTTTTTAAACACAGTTTTTCTTGATTTTATACAGACCACAACATAGAAATATGCATCCCAAAAAGAAGGATCCTAAAAAAAACTCAGCTTTTTTAATTCAGAAATTTTAGAATTACATGAGACCACACTTATGCCAAAATGTTTCTAAAATATCTCAGCAGCACCAGCTCAGATATTATATATCATAGGAGCAGCAGCCCATGGGACCACTAGGTAACTATTTAGAATTTACAATTTATACTCTCCTCTAGATTGAAATGTTCAATGTTGTTTTATTTGATTATATAGTTGATTAGCACTTCACATGGGATGTGAAGCTCCGCCATTTTTGTCAACCCGTCCATTTCTGATATTGCCGAAGTTCATAAAACTGCGCGCCATTACTTTTTCTCCTTTACCCTTGTCGTTGCTTTCTGTAAAACGACCCTGCTCTTCGTGCATGATGAGACCTTGAGAGAAATTGGTATTGTTATTATAATGGCGACGTTCTCTGAAGCTTCCTGTACCTTAGACACTCTGCATTTAAGGCCAATGAAGAGAAAGCTTTTAATGACAGACACTAGACACTGTGGTGACGCAGAATTCGAAATCTAGAAATCTCCACCTTAGATTCAACCTAACCCTCAACTGGGTAGAGAAAATCCTCTTGTTAAATAGATAGTGGATAGATTATTGGGCTTTTATTCTATGTTCAATAGGGTCAATTAGATAATTATTCGCCAGCTCAAATTAGTGAAAAGTATTAAGATGATGATATAATTTCTCGATCCTCATATAACTTTCAGAAAATGATTTATTCCACTCACATTTATATATAAATAATATCTATATTTATATATAAATATTATCTGTATCTTATTAATTTTTAATAGAGTTCAATTAACTTGCAATTTTAAAAATGATATTATACATTAAAAAGGAATGCAATCCTTGTTATATTGTGCCCACTTAACTAACTCCATAAAGTCCCCTAAATCAGTGTTGGAAGGCGATTCTCCAACTATTAAAGGGAGGGGATCCTGACCTAACCAAATGAAAATAAAAGCAGTAGTTGGATTTCAGCTTTGTTTCTTCTGCTACTGCATACATCTTAATGCTCCCACTTTCTTCTGACTGTTACCATTGTACTCCACCTTGCTTTATCTTCCCTTGTGGGTCCTCTCTCACCACTCAAGTCTCTGTCTCTGCAAAAAGCTTCTCAAAACATTATCAAAGGACAGACGGACCCATTTGTTTCACTAAGAAAGCTTGATTATTTCAATTTGACGGTTATAGTTTAAATGGAAGAAAGGGCCATAATAAGCAAGGGTAAAGTGATACTTGTAGAACTAGCTTCCTCTAATGGATACCCTGATAACAAGCAAAGAAAAAGGTTCATCTCTTCTACATAAAGTCCCAACATGAAGGTAGTGATGGAATGTGAGGACGAATTGTTTTCCAATTATGGTTGGAATCTATTTTTATGGATAACATGCCCTCATGCTTGTAACTAGACTCTTACCATGATTGTTAGGTGTCTATATATATAGACAACTAACGATAACTATATGTAGATAATTAACAATAACTTTTCAGTATTTATTTAGTGTTATTTAATTTATGTATCATGTAGTTATCTATATATGAATGATTGGTTCAAATTAGGTGTATTTGAGTTCTTATAATTTCTTCTTAACTTTGAAACTCTCCTTTGTGTGTCTTTGTATAACTTCTATTAAATTTTTTGATTCTTTATGCTCTATGTTGGGACTATCCATATGGTTATTACCTCATTACTTATGCCTCCCTTTAAATGGATGGGCCTATCCAAACCATCTTCTTTCTCTGTTTCTAGTAATTGAAAGTCAACATGCATATAAATCTTGCTTAAGTTTGAATTTAAATCATTTATAAATAGACACGTGAATAGGTTCATTTGATCATCGATCATCAAACATTGTCAAACACTTATTTAATATTATACAAGCATTGTCAAGCATTTGTCTAGTCCTTAGAAAACATTGTTCTTGGAGCACTCTTGGAACATTTTACTAGAGTTATTTATGTTATGAAAATTTTGCTTATCAATGTATTTGTTATCTTTGAGGGGTATGAAAAACTAGAAGGGCTAGCTTGCACATGTTAGTAATTACCCAAATAAACACATACACCTCCAAAACAAACCCTTATTCATTTTAGATTTATAGATTTCTAGTAGATGGGAGTCAAAGAGCATGGAATTAAGGAAAGATGTAAAAGAGTAGAAGAAGGTGAAAAAATCTACAAGATCATTTTAGACATGATAGTTCCTAACCAGGACCATATTTATAGTTCCAAGGAATGTTCTTAATACCTTTGCTTCATTATTTGATCAAATCAAGATTTGGAGATGACAAGACCAACAATTACATGATTATACTAGTAAGTTTAGATTGTGTGTATAGATGCATTGAGATTGCACTATAGCTAAAAGCATTCTATCTGCTTACATGTTTGTTTATATTGTGTCTTATTTATTTATTATGCTTATTTTGAGTGACTATTTATATTTATATACATGCATTTTGGTGAACCAAAACTACATTATAAATCCTAATGTTTCATCTTTGGAAGAACCTGCTTTGTGTATTTTTATAGGTCTAAAATTCTAAATGTTTTCATACTTGATTGTGCTTGATACCAAAACCTACGTATGTTATAGTTTCTATTTTTTTTTTAACCCTAGTGTCTTTGGTCTTGTGTGGTATATTTGTTTTCATGTTTAATTTCATTTTATGTCACCAAAATTGCAAAAAATCTTAGACTGTAGCTTGAATAAGTGTTAGGGTTAGTAAAAAATAAAAAAATATTATCAAAAGACCTTGATTAAATCTAAGCCAGGCTTGAAGAAAAATGAAAACGAAATTTGATAATGTATCTTTGAAAGATGATAATGTGCCTTTATGAGGTGATGCTCTTCCTCATTTGAAAGTGGGTATGCCTTTGCAAAATGTTGTAGCTCCTTATTTGAATATGAATTATGATAATGTTGCTTTTAATGATGGCATGCTTCCTTCCATGAGTAAAAAACTTTAAAATGTATTTTCCTATGATAATATAGATGATAGTAATAAATATTTTGATCTTGATGGATATTTGAATGCTCAATCTAATGGTAGTGTTGGAAGGTATTTAACCAAATCAAAATCTTTCAAAGTCCACTAGTGAGAAAATTGAACCCCTTAGTGTCCAATTAAAAAATTTCCCTTAAAAAACACTCAAGAGACATTGAATATGTCAAATGTGTTAAAATAATGTACATGTAAAAAAATTCCTCTTGATGACAATCATTTTTAAATCATCTTCTAAATGTCCTATTACATAATCATATTCTAATCCTCCTCTTTCTCAATCATATATTATTTCTCCTAATCCAATATCATTTTTTAATCCTCCCATTTATCAATCATCTTCTATTCTCTCTTTTATCAACAATATCTTAATCTTCCCCTTTTTCCAACAATAATTACAAGATTTAATATGCAAGCATATCTATTATGATTTATGTCATTGATCTACCTACAAAGTCTATAGTAACTTGCTACATCATAGATATCATTCCACATTTTATTTCTTCCAACCTAATCCCATATTCTAAATCATTTCAAAAATTACATATTATTATATCAATACTTGTATTCAATCACCATCTATTTAAAATCTTGAAGTGGACACTATGATGCACACTCTTTGTAACATGAAAAATTAAATTAAATTTATTTTTTAATGATTAAAGAAATTAAATAATAAGGGTAAATTCTATTGTCATTCTTCAGTAATCCTTTACCTCTTGAAACTCTTTTATATAATTTCCCCAAGCTTTGTTGCTCTGAAATTTATATGGTTTAATGAAAAATGAGATCCTTTATGCATCATATTAAAATCACCTATATTTTTATCACAATGATAGACTATAACCTTGAAACATTATTCTCTTGGATAGTTTTAAATGCTCTTACATATAGTTATGTTCATTATTATACAACTCTTTTGGATGGATTTTTTTGGCTTACTTGATCTAGTTAAATCGGTATGAAAAGCATATTTTGTAAATTATCTCAAATTATGTAAGAAAAAAATGAACATATTAGTGATTATGTGATTAGATTTAAAACAAAGGTGATAAAAATGAGTTCTGAGTGCAAGGTAATGAGGATCCAAAAGGGGGGCTTAAGAGGCAATGAAATTTTATAAATATAGGGATACCTCAATTTTAATTGAGGATTCAAGGGGTTTCTACGAGTAATTTCGTCATAATGTAGGAAGAGAAGAAATAGCATTTTGAATGTAGTTTATGAATGATAGATAAATTATATCAGTTTCAATGTATCAATCCATATATTTTTATAGATTTATAAAGAGTGAACAAGTGTTTGTCAAGTCTATTTTTAATGAAATGATTATAATTTTAATATTTTTTAAATATATGTGGATGACATGATGAAGAATGTTGTGGTATTTTTTCGTGCACACACACACACATAATTGATCACTTTTGAAAAATAAAAAATCAATTGTTTACCAAGGTGAACATGGTCAATTATACTTTTTTTATTATTATTATTATTATTTTAAGATTATAGTTGATGATGTGTAGAATTTTTTTTACTAGGTTAATGGAATTTGACTGAGGACATAACTGGTTTGGGATACAATTAGGGGCCCTGATCACCATTTGATATGAGTACCATTATTTATAGATACTACCAAATATTACCAATAACTATTGAGCCACAACTGGCCCAAGAATCGTACATAGGGCCAAACATGGCCCAATTCCCAACAATGGCCACAACCGACCTGAAATATCCTTAACTAAGAGATATTATCCAAACTTACACCATATCTTATTTTTTAACTTGTAAAAATTTCATCAAACATTTTGAATACAGTATATTATGAAGGAATTATGATTTCAATCACTTAAAACAACTACAATTATATTATTGATCAATGACATATTTATAAATAGTTGTCGTGCATGAAACAAGTCATGGACATTTTAACAAACACTTTGTATGCACTCATGGTATTTTTAATATGATTATTTTATACATATATGAAAGAATAAATTACTGACCTCAAACTCTTGATAGAATTCATATAAATCAAAACAATTATGATATAATTCCTTGCTGACTTGTATAGACTACTACAACAACTAGGAAAGACCCAATATCTTCCAAAAGAACTCATGCCTCCTTATTATTTGCATTTGAAACCCTAAAGATGGGTAACAACTTGAAATGAGGTTTGAGATTTCACCAAAGTCTCCTTACATCCCATGCTTTTCTCTAATAATCCTCCTCACATTCCCATGTTCAGTAAAAACACCCAAATCTATTTAAAATTTTAATATTCACTTGAAATATTCTAATATTTCTTCCCTTCATCACCTAAAAATAAAACTACTAGGGATTGAGGATGAATAATCTCACTAAAATAGCCCTTCTATCTAGGGTCCAAAGTCTTCTCTACACCAAAACTAGGGATCTCAAGGGATAGTACTCCTTGAGCAAAGTGGATAAATATGCAAGCTCTTTAAAACTGCAAAGAAAATAACAATGAACATAATAATATTTTTAATCCTCTTATTCTTATTATAACTCCTCGTAACCCTAAAATGTTTCACCTTTTCCAACATCCCCCTTTTAAAAAATAATGATTAATAAGTAATAAATACTCATTAAGGTCTAGTGCCCATAGGGGGGAAAAAACACTTTTTCTAGTCATAAATCATGACTAAAATTAACTCAATGTGAAAATATAATATAAACTAAATTATATGGCATTTTCAATGTAAAAATATAATCTTAGATGCACATAAGCGTCCAAATATTCCCTTTATTTTTCCTATGCCCCAATTCTAAAGTCAATAAATAAGGAAAAGGCTGAAATAGGCCATCTAGGTCATGGTATTACTGATATGGGTATTTTATACACATCCAAAAGAATAAATTATTGACCTCAAACTCTTGATAGACTTCATACAAATCAAAACAATGTTGATATAATTCCTTGTTGACCTATACAGACTGCTATAGTAACTACGAAAGACCTAATGTCTTCTAAAATAACTCACATTCCATTCTTTTTCACATTTAAAACTCAAAATATGTGTGGCACCTTGAAATTGATTTTGGGATTTCACCAAAGTATTCTTACTTCCCACTCCTTTCTCCAACAATCCTCCTCACACTCCCACGTTTAGCAAAAACACCCAAATCTATCCAAAATTTTAATATTTGCTTGTAAATATTCTAATATTTCTTCCCTTAATCTCCTAAAAATACAACTACTATGGATTGAGTATGAATAATCTCACTAAAATAGCCCTTCTAGCTAGGGTCAAAAATCTTCTCTGCATCGAAACTAGGGATCTCAAGGGATAGTACTCCTTGAGCAAAGTGGATGAATATGCAAGCTCTCTAAAAATCCAATGAAAATAAAAATGAACATAATAATATTTTCGATCCTCCTACTCTTCTTATAACTCTTCATAAACCTAAAATCTTTCACCTTTTCAAATGTCCCCTTTTTAAAAAATAATGATTAATAAGTAATAAATACTCATTAAGGGTTTAGGGCCCATAGGGGGAAATAACACTTTTTCTAGTCATAAATCATGACTTAAAGCAACTCAATATGAAAATATAAAATAAAGTGAATTATATGGCATTTTCGATGTAAAAATATAATGTTAGATGCATGTAAGGATCCAAGTATTCCCTTTATTTTTCCTATGCCTTAATTCTAAAGGGAATAAATAAGGAAAAGGGCAAATTGGTCTAGTTAGGTCATGGTAATACTGATATCAATATTTTATACATATCTAAAATATTAAATTATTGACCTCAAACTCTTGATAGACTTCATACAAATCAAAACAATGTTGATCTGATTCCTTGCTAGCTATATGGATTGTTGCAATAACTAGGAAAGACCCAATGTCTTCCAAAAAAACTCACGCCCCCTTCTTATTTACATTTAAAACTCCAAATATGAGGGGCACCTTAAAAATTAGGTTTGGTATTCCACCAAAGTATCCTTACTTCCCATGCCTTTCTCCAATAATCCTCCTCACACTCTCATGTTTAGTAAAAACACCCAAAATGTCCAAAAAATTAATATTCACTTGCAAATATTCTAATATTTCTTCCCTTTAGCACATATATATATAGTTACTAGGGATTGAGGATGAATGCTCTCCCTAAAATAGCCCTTCCAACTAGGGTCCAAAGTCTTCTCTTCACTGAAACGAGGGATCTCAAGGGATTTTAATCCTTGAGCAAAGTGGATGAACATGTGTGTGTGTGTGTGTGTGTGTGTGTGTGTGTGTGTGTGTGTGTGTGTGTGTGTGTGTGTGTGTGTGTGTGTGTGTGTGTGTGTGTGTGTGTGTGTGTGTGTGTGTGTGTGTGTGTGTGTGTGTGTGTGTGTGTTCATCCACTTTGCTCAAGGATTAAAATCCCTTGAGATCCCTAGTTTCAGTGAAGAGAAGACTTTGGACCCTAGTTGGAAGGGCTATTTTAGGGAGAGCATTCATCCTCAATCCCTAGTAATTATATATATATAATTACTAGGGATTGAGGATGAATGCTCTCCCTAAAATAGCCCTTCCAACTAGGGTCCAAAGTCTTCTCTTCACTGAAACTAGGGATCTCAAGGGATTTTAATCCTTGAGCAAAGTGGATGAACACACACACACACACACACACACACACACACACACACACACACACACACACACACACACACACACACACACACACACACACACACACACACACACACACACACACACACACACACACACTAGGGATTGAGGATGAATGCTCTCCCTAAAATAGCTTTTCCAACTAGGGTCCAAAGTCTTCTCTTCACTGAAACTAGGGATCTCAAGGGATTTTAATCCTTGAGCAAAGTGGATGAACACATAGGCTCTCCAAAACTTGAGAGAAAATAACAATGAACATAATAATAATTTTAATCCTCATATTCTCCTTATAAATCCTATGAACAATAAAAACTTTCACGATTTCCAATGCCCCCTTTTTAAAAAATAATGATCAATAAGTAATAAATACTCATTAAGGGTCCAACTCCCATTGGGGGAAATAACACTTTTCCTAGTCATAAGACATGACTTAAATCACCTCAACATGATATATAATATAAATGTATAAAAAGGAATCTTCAATGTAAAAATATAACGTTAAAAATATAATATAGATGTATTAAATGGCATCTTCAATGGGTCCAAATATTCCCTTTTATTTCTCCCATGCCCCAATTCCCAAGGGAATAAATAAGGAAAAATGGCAGAATATGCTAGTTAGGTCTATGTGCATTTTGAAAGGAATATTACATGGCTTAATAATCTCTCCAATGGTCAAGGATGGCCTAAGTTCAAAGAGTGGCCACAACCATCCTTTAGGATGTAAACAACCACAACTAGCCTCATATGCCTTTAAGAGATTTTAACTTGGCTGGGGCTTGGAACAACCAAACCACCTAACCAACTCACCAAAATCTCATTGCCTATGATGTGTAGAATATTAAAATACTTGAAATTTTAAAAAATATATAAATAATCAAAATTTATTATTTTTTTTAGTGCATTTAATTATTGACCAACAAGATACAGTAAAGGAAATAAATTAGTAATAATTAGTAATTTAAATTAAATTTCCAAAAAAATGCATATTATAAAATAAGTAGTCGTTGAATAATAGAATAAATTTAAGGAAATAAATTAATATTAATTATTAATTTAAATTAAATATGCAAAAAAATGCATTTTCTAAAACTAGACAATGTGCTTGACAAAACCCACTGATAATTTTGAATAAAAATGTCTATAATTATACTAAACATCTTTGTGCATGTAAGGGATGTTATTAAAATTTCATTCTACATCTTGACACATGAAAAGGATGTTGCTAAAATTTCATTCTATAATGTGTTACAACAAAATAAGTAGGTTTGGTAATTTAAACCTTAAACAAAGCTTCAAACAAAGAAAAAAAACTAGAGGGATTTGCTTTTGAAAAAGGAAACAAATATTGTTAGAAATGGGTATTTGTTTCCAACAAATATCCATTTAATTTAATATTCATTTGCATTGGAGACTTTTTGTGAATGTTTCATGTGTGTGTGTGTGTGTGTGTGTGTGTGTGTGTGTGTGTGTGTGTGTGTGTGTGTGTGTGTGTGTGTGTGTGTGTGTGTGTGTGTATATATATATATATATATATATATATATATATTTAGGAAATAAATACCAATTTTTAATGGATATCTATTTTAGTTCATATTTTGCTAAAATTAGCATATGTTTGTTTATCTTTTTCAAACTAAAATTTGTTTCGCTCTCCACTCAAGAAAACACACTTTCATTTTTTAGGTTTTTAAGTTGCCACATTTTGGCCCCTTGTCTTCATGAACTACCATATAGTGAAATTAAAAAATATTTTTTCATAGCTTTCCTCTAATTATTAAAGATAAATTTATCTACAATTCTTATCCTTATTCGAGCATGATATTTTCAATGATGTTATAGAAATTGAAATTAGGCTTCTAGAGACAAATGTTTTTAAGTATAGTTCTAATTTCCCTTCTGTATACACATTAATTTCAATGTACTAATACATTTGTGTCCCAGGGCTTGTTGACATATAAATATCTCCAAATGTATGTTCATTCATACACCAAAATGGGGTGGGCTAACTCAAAGTCTTTTTTGAGAGACTTGTTATGGGTTATCCTTCATACTACCACCTTCTTATGACCATCACTTCAGCTTATTTTTATAACTCAATGTTTGTATCCTTCTTTTAATCTATTTTCCAAATTTCTTGCACATGGCCCATATTAATGACTTGGTTGATGGTGTAGTTTACCAACCCCTATTTTGGCCAACATCATCAGTTGGGCTTATAATATTGACTAAAACTAAGTTTTTACTTTTATGGATTTGATCTATATTCATAAGGTTCCCCTTAATAATTTATTATAGATACATGGAAAAATCACTCTTCATGTGCTCAAAAGTCCACTTTAGGAATAATTAAAGGACTTAAGGTTAAGAAAATATCACACCAAGGAAGATAAATTTAGTGTTGTAACTAATTATGGTTTGGGATTGAACTTTTTTATGTATGAAAAGATAAAACTATGGCATAAGAGATAACTAAAAATGTATAATAAACTATAGGTTTTACGATTCCCTAGTGCTACATATATATGATTAACAACACGATATAACCATTGAATAAAGAAAAATAATGAAATAGATGGAAATAAGATTGAAACTATCACACCTAAGCATTATAACAGAACTTTGAAATTGGGATAGGATTTTGGTAGTGAATAAATTACAACCCTAATAATCTAGTTGTAATCGAAACAAATTTTAGAATTTATCGAACACCAATTTTATCTAGGTCAGAACCAATAGGTGGATGATTGTGTCCTTCATGGTTGATTTTGAACTTTGTTATTTTTTGGGTTATGTAAATTTTTGACCCTATGTGCAAACTAATACTAATATAAATTTTAGTTTTTCATTGCTAATTTGATGGAAAAAATATATGAATTTATTCTCCTTTGATCTTGACATAATCCTCAATAAATGTATGTATATAAGAGTTCATGTAAGTTATTTGTCTTTGGAAATCTCTTGAGGTGTTTCATCTACATATCCTACTCACTTAGAATTAGGAATATATGTAGTTTTAGTACTTTGTGAGTAATTACCACCCCAATGAGAGAAAAGAATTCACCTCCTCTATGTGAATAATCAAGTGAAACTATATTCTTCAATATGACCTTCTCTTGGTAAATATGTGATGACATAATAATTAGATTGGTGTTGATGTAATATAGTCTCAATGCATAGAATTCTTAGATAAATGTGCAAAAATACTAATAAGGCTTGATGATTGTAGGCTAGACAAATGTCTCGTAAGAAATCTATTTGATAAGAGACTTGTACTTGATAAAATATTAAGGATATATTTGTAAATATAGGGATCTTTAAGACACTTCAAAAATAGGTCAACCATGGAAGATAATTACAAGAGAAAATCAAGGTATGGGTAATCATGCCAAGGCATAAAGGACACATTGATGGGTCATTTGGCACACCACCTTAGGTATTTTGAAGACTCACCTAACCTCTTCTAAAATGAGATCGAATATCCCCAAGGTCTATCAATGCCAATTTTTGGCTTGTAGGGTAAGTTGATAGCTGATGTGAAACTATTTTGTTTCAAGGGGCATGTTTAGAATATGTTTAGATAAATGGTAGGTAATGTTTATCTTAAGGATCAATTACTTAGGAAATCAATAAAATAAATATGTCATGAGAATATAACTAATTAAATAATTATTAATTACTAAAGGGTTTCAATAATGCATTAATAATAATGAAAATGGTTTATAATCAAAATAAATCCTGTAAATAAGGATTGCAACTTTCAAATCTATTTTAGCTACTCTAACAGATTTGTAAAAAAGAGAAGGGAAAAGAGGAAAGTGAAAGCTTTTTTTAGCTAGAATATTTTTTCTTCATTTGACTAGATAAACTCTATGAAATCAATCTATTGTCTAACAAGTATGCACATATCCATAAAAAAATATGATGCAAGAGTATGAGGTATTCATCTATGAATAAATATGGACAAAACCACCATATATGCATGCACATATGATGAACAACAGTCTTCACAATATTTATTTTGATAAATATTTGATTAAAAAATAGTGTTTGGATCCACCCTAATGAAGGGAATTACATAAAATGCTTCACAACAACATTGCTAATAAGGAAAACTAACTATCAAAAAGTAATAAATTGCAAAAAAAAGTGTTTGGTCATTTACTCTATATTCCAAAATCTAATTAACTAACACCTAACTTAATCTTTTTTTTTGACCTTATATATATTTTAAATCCATTCTCAACCACCCACTAGGTGCTTGAAAATATTCAATACACTAACTACCCACCAAATAATTATAATCATTCAATAGCATACATCAACTAAGGCACAAAAATAATGTGTGCCTGTCTTCAAAAAGAAAAATTATGTTGATGGATGGCCCATTATACATAACTATTAGTAATCATGGCAATATTTGACTAATGCATCATTTCAAATGGTACATGGTCAAGTTAAATGTTTGTCCATTTGATGGATTACTATTTTATCTAACATAAGGACACAAGATTTTATCTTCTAGTTGTGAACACTCCTCTTTTTGAAACTTTTGAAGGATCACCAATAAATTGAATATTGTTAAAAAGGCAACATTAGAATAATGTATTATTCTAATTTGCCTTAGTTCAAGTCAAATCTCAGTCACTTCGATTTATTACCATTGTATCAAATATTGGGATCAACTCGCCTTTAGCCATTTTGGCCTTAGGGTAACTGTTAGACCACATTTTGTATATAAACATCAATTCTAGATTAAGGCATAATTTATCTCCTTGTGATCCTATCCTAATTTATTTTGATATAAACACCACTACCTGAGCCAACCCACTATCTAATTGACCTCATATTTTATGTTACATGGCTCCTCTTATCTTTATGAGATAAGATAATCAATGACTAATTAGATTTGATTGGACTCACAATCCACTTTTTAGATCTTGATGTCCTAGATAGGGAAAAATGGGCATCAATTTTAGCCTCTGAATATGTTTGTATAGTTCTACATATTATCCTTGGTAAGTCTTCCCTTTGTATCTACTTATTGCTACTCAAAAAAGTTAGTGTGTATTTGATGTGCATGGATCTTGTTACATAGCACCTTCTCAATGATTTATAGCTTACAGATGGGATTTGAATATTATTTAGGCTTAGTGCAATGAGATCTTTTGAAGTGGAAATATCTTTCTCACCTAGAGCTTCATAGTCCTTTGGTCATTATTTTATGCCTTGATTGCCTTAGAGTCTCAATATTATGCCACAAGACATCATCTTAGGAACTCGATCAATCTATGCTCTATAATACTTCTCTTATTTGATTTAGAAGGTCAAAAAATCCATATGATTCCTCATGGCATCATCCCATTTACTCAAGAGTTTTTCTACCTTTTCGCTTTGTCCTGATCATCTTGAGGGCTTGGAGAAGTGAGATCATGCCGCATGGAATGAGATTAGGAATCCAAAGGGTCAAAGGGCTTGGATTTACACCCAAATCATTTCAAACCCATAGAGCTATTAGATGCTAACAAGTGGTAATTAGTTAGTTAATTTGGACCTATAGATAGAAAATGACCATTATATTTTTGAATAAAAATACTAGTTGTTAGATTTTAAATTCATAGACTAGCTAGTAGATCTCAAAGTTCATGAAAATTGACTAAGGTAAAACAATTGAAATAAAAGATGAGAAAAGTATTAAATCTATAAATTGAAAATGGGGGTTTTTTGAAAATATTAATCTATTTAATTAGATAAATGATCAAGTTATTTAGATCAAAATAATATAAAAAACTATTTAGTTTTAGACCTTTCAATCATTTTAAGTAATGAAATTAAACGTAAAATCAAACTATTTTAGTAGTTTGAATATTTACATCTAAAATAAAAAGCATGCTAGGTCTATGATGGTCTTGATGAACTAGATGACCATTAATTTTAATAAGTGAAAAGTTAACATATGTGCTAGCACTTTGTACATTTGGCATTCGATGTCATGCTACATCCATTCGATCACTCAGGGTCTAATTGGGTTTATAATTAGGTTGATGACCTATAATCTTGCAGTGAAATGAGATATCAACACATGTCTACATCTCATTCACCTAGGGCTTTACAAAAGATTCATAAGGATACGGACCACTGTGGGGCCTATAGAAACAAGATCATGACATGTGGAATGATATCAGGCATCTAGAGGATTGACAAACATAGGAAGTATAAAGACTACTTCCAATAGCTCAAGATATAGGATCACACCACATGGTGTGATCTCACACATCAAAGAGGTTTTAGGCATATTGAGTAAACTAAGG
This sequence comes from Torreya grandis, assembly GCA_037957365.1. Classification (NCBI taxonomy): domain Eukaryota; kingdom Viridiplantae; phylum Streptophyta; class Pinopsida; order Cupressales; family Taxaceae; genus Torreya; species Torreya grandis. The sequence goes on from JARHVA010010245.1 coordinate 69,856, forward strand.
AGGCCCATGGGAGCAAGGATGTGAATTGTCCCATGTGGCTTGATCCCATTCACCTATAAGGTTTAGGTGAAAATGGCTAATGTAAAAGAGTCTGAGGAAATAGTAGGGACTCCCATGAAAATTCACATAACCATTGGCTTACTGGAAATTAAATAGCTATTAGAAAATGAAAATATAAATTTGAAAACAAACATCTATGATTATTAAATAAAGGTGACTAAGTCCCAAATAAATTTTCAAAGACTTAGACTCTTGATTAATTCTAAATCTAATATTAGTCAATTTTATCAAAAAAGACTAAGTAAATAAATGAAATTATATAATCACCTAGTCATTTTAGATTAAAACAACTAAAAAATAGACCAAATTGCTCATTAAAAGAGGCAAACATCTTAGAAATAGTTAGGTGAGATATACAAATCTAAGGTGAAATAATTTTCTAATGAGAATTTTAATGCAGTTCAAAATTTTATACAAAATAGACTAGGACCTATCAAATTTAAACTTATTTAGATAGTTGCATTTATAATACTCCAAATGAAATCTTTCTAGATTAATCACATGAAATGAAACTTTAAGTTTAGATCTAGCTAAAAGAATAAAACAAACATAGTGTTTAGGATACAATTACTCAAGGACCCTTTTTAATCAGATTATTAAATATAAACAAGCACAAATTTGATCGGATTAGAAAATTAACCAACCAAAAAAAAGAGGTTATATGATTTCTCAATGGAAAACTAGGGCTTGTTGTGCAAGCAACAACAAATGGTAACTATATTGGAAAATACTCCCAAGTATTTTGAAACAAAGAAACGTGTATACAACCTAGAATTTTTGGCTAAAGATAAAGCATGAAACATGAAAATATCATGAAAGGATAAGAAATAAATGGATATAAGACACAATCAGATATTCACATTGACTATTATGTGCAAATGCTTTCATTCTTTTTTCTTAAATTGATAAGGACTAATTACTAAAACTAAGTCTATCAAGTTAGTGAACTTTACCTTAGGATAAATTCTTGGACATTAATCCATTGCCATCTAGGTGTTAATAACCCTAATAGAGTTATCTTTGATCCCACTCAAGGCCTTGTTCCACTACCATACAAGATGGAAAGCATGTAGTGGAGATTTATTTAAGCACCCAAAATTGAAATATTTTGGATAATTGATATTTCTTTTCTTTTCTCTTATTTTCAATTTTTTAAAACTCAATCTTGGGTTGAGGGCCACCATGGAAAATAAGAGGAAAAATAATAGAATTTTTACTCTAGATCTTGACTACAACAATTTCATCTAATCAAACCCAAAAAAATTAAAGTTTATTTTGTGTGAGGTTTCAAGAGAATATCTTTTATAATTCAAATAGGTTACCCAACCTTATAAAAACATAAAAAAAATCAGCATATGCAATAATCTTTTGAAACTAAAATAGTAACATAATCTTACAAAATAAAATAGGCAAAGTACTAAGCAACAAAAACTCTATTAAATTTTCTCAATAACTAACAATTATCTCTCCTTTAAAATCAGTAGTACCTCATGAGCCTCAAAAAATACTATAATTAAATCAAATGGTAGGTAAAGAACCATGATCAAATTATGTACAACAAACTAACAACACATAAAATAGAAAATAAAAAACAAATCCAAAATAATAAACCAAACTAAAAATAGTAGACCAAACTAAAATAACACTAAATATAAAGCCCCAAGAGTTTGGCTCATTCTTGGAAATAGTTTGAGTAATTTCCCATTAATAGGTAATAGGAAATCCTCGCAATTTAAACTTTTGAGCCTCAAAACATTCTCACCTAAAATTTTAGATATCTATAAGGAACCTAACCAAAGAATTACCTAGGTAAATTACTCAAAACCTAACTGAACATTCTCTCTTGTCAAAACATATCTTAGAAACTGCTTGATGTTTGCTAAAATGTAGTAGGGTTACATTTCTTATTTATTCTAAGTGTATTAAGTTTAATAACCTAGATTCGACCTTGTCATCATATTCAAGATAATCTTTCAATAATTTTAGGGTAGGAATCTTCAAATGCATAGGGAAAATTGGATCTTGACCATACAATAAGTAATATAAAGAAGTACCTAGGGAAGACTTGATCCTAATCCTCTTAGACCAAAGTGGAAACTTCAACATGTTATACCAATACCTAGTATTATTATCCAAAATTTTATTAATTACATTAAGCAAATTCTCATTTGTATATTCATCAACACCATTACCTTGAAAATGATCATTGGAAATGAACGTGAGAATTTACTTATTAGTGTATGCCCATTATATGAATTACAAGGAATAAAATGTAGGACTATTGTCACATACTAGAGTAAATGGAATTCTAAACCTTTTGATGAGATGATCCTTAAGAATTTGATTATTACTTCCATTTTACAAATTATAAATGGTTGAGTGTTAATCAAACATGTACAATAATCAATTTCCATCAATATAAATGTGTATCTAGTAAAAGAATTGGCATGAATAACACCAACAAAGTCTAGTGCCTAATTTTCAAAAGGCATAACTCCAATAACAAGATGCAAATATATAGTAAGGTGGTGTTCTCTATGTGCTACAATTTGAAAAGTGTGGAAGTTCCTTACATGTGTATGATCATCCTTGAAAAAATGGGGCCAAAAGTAACCTACCTAGAGGATTTGGTAAGTTGTACCATTCCTTGAACCATAACCACTTCTATACTTTGCATGAAAATATTTAAGTACTTAAGTTGATTTAAATATATTCAAGGATCTTACGTAACCTAATGATTCTTATTGTATAAAACCTCTAATTTTATCATGAAATTATTTCTCTTTAAATATAATGCTCTTATTTTAATGGATTTAAAATAATAAGAACAATTGTTATTCAACAAATAGTAATCTATGTCTTGATACCACTCATCATTTGTGATGGAATTCATTATATATTATTGACATACAATCTGAGAGTCAAATTAAACGATCATATTACTCACTCAACATTTTAATATATTTATTGGCTGAATTTATAAATAAAATTCTTGTAAAAGAGTCATCCACTTACCTTTGGATTCACTTAGCTCATTAAGCATAAACATTGCATTTATAGCAAGATCAGGTACAAAAACAAACACATTACTTTATATAATATAATGTCTAAAAATTTTGACTACATTAATCAGAGAAAAAACTTGTTTATATTTAACCAAATACTTGATTTCTAAATTTCTAAGTCGATAACTCATGAAATACATTGGTCTCTCATCTCCAACTTATTTTATTTGGTCAAAATAAAAACACTTGAATGTTTTAAGGTATAATAAAAAATATAGAAAGGTTGATTATAATCTAGACTGATTAGCACTGGGCTACTCATAATAGATTTATTTATTTAAAAAAATGTAGCCTATGATTCACTAGTCTACTCAATATTGGGACATTTCTTCAATGTGTTATTCAATGGTATAACTATCTCAACAAAACCATACATTAATTTACATATGAAATTGATGTTACAAAAGAATGAATTCACCTCCTTTTTACTGCTAGGTAAGGGAATTTTTAGAATTGTCTCTAGCCAATTAGGATCTATGGATATGCTTCTTTCAAAACTCACATGGCCCAAAAATATACCTTTAGTCACTCCAAATATACACTTCTTTGGGTCTAAGGAGATAATGTGCTCTCTACACCTTATAAATACCTTTCTCAAGTATTTCAAATGATCACTTTGGTTCTTAGAAAAAATAATTATATCATTAATATAAATGACAATACACTTACCAATCAGGTATTTGAATGTAATGTCCATAGCATGTTGAAATGCATCAACAACATTGACTAGACTGAAGGGCATTCTCTTGTACGCAAAGGTTCCTTATTTTATATTAAAGGCTCTTTTTATTTTGTTCTCATATTTTACTAACACCTGATTGTAACTAGAATATCCATCTAAAAACGACATTCTATAACACCTCATCTAAAGATGGAATTGGGTAATTGTCTTTCTCTAAAACTCTATTAAAATTATTGAAATATACACACAAGCATATCTTTACACTCTTATTTCACAAAGGAACAAGGTTTTCCACCCAGGTAGAGTGCCTAACTAGAAAGATAATCTTGGTTGATGATAATTTCTATACTTCCTTAAAGATCAAAGGTTTTAACAAAAGATTGACATCCTATATCTCTAATAGAATGGCTTAACTCTAGGATTTATAAGAATGGTATGAGTGAGAATTGAAGTTTAAAATACTTTCAAGTCCTCATAACTCTATGATATGATGTCCTTGAACTCCTTGAAATCATTATCAAGCTCTTTATTTTCTATCTTAGTACAAATTAAGCCTAAGAGCACTTTCTTTGAGTCATCAACATTCCCAAGATTACATGGTTGATGTACAATACCTTTAGAATGGGGTATCTTATATATCTCATGTTGATAATCCATATCAAGAAACCTTTCTAAATAAATCATACCTTTCAAAATATGATTCATTTTCATATTCAACATGCCTCCTTCATCTAACTTAATGTCATTTCTATCAACTTCATCAATAATTTTTAAACACATTCATGTTTGTCATAAAGTCAATGATATGTTGATCATCATTGAACACTTGCATTTTTTGGATATTATTTGGGATAAAAGGAAAAAAATCAGCTCTATTTAAAACCTCTTCAAGTGAGAATTAATAATTGGATATATTGTACTTGCAAATGTTGATAAAACATTTATAATGAGTGGTTTATTCTATGAAGTATTGTATATATGTTAACTTATTAAAAACATTATATTAAATTCCATAGCTATTGCATTACCTTGACAATCATTTTTCATTACATGCATAATGGAATCTAACATGTTTGATTAGGAGCTCTGAATCACCTAAGAGCTTTAGATACTTAACTTTCTTCTTAAGATAAAATTGAAGTCAATGAATCAATGCCTCATACTCAAATACATTTTTTGTACAATCAAACTAAAATATGAATGCATCCAAGTAATTTTTTTCCATTGTATTTATAAGTTCAATTCAAGCATCACAACCTTGTTTGGACTTACAATCATCAAAACTTAAGTTCTATACCTAGTTGTCCTTTGATTGTTTCTATTTATGAGATATAAATGTGCTATCAACATTAATTTTAGTCTTTCTAATCTTTACATCAAGTTGATTGACATCTTATTCTTCACTTAACAATTCTCTCTTAATTATTTTTTAAAAATTTGAAGTATGGATAAGGTTATTCAATGCTAATGTTTGTCTAGCACTTACGATTATGGACCCTTTATCTTTACCCGGATTATATTTTCTTGAACTATCCACTACCTTTGTTTCAATTGTACTTAGTGTTGGTAGGTTTGGTGGAATATAATAATTTTCCTAAGGCTTAAAATACTTCAAATGCTTATATTTAGGGACAATAATAGATAATAATACTATTTCATATGCATAGAATGAGTCTTCTTTACCAAGGTTTTTCATCTCCTCAATCCTACTCGCTGACTTCTTGGAACTTCTTATTTTTATTGTATGGAAAAAATGTTAACATTCATATTTTTAGAAAATGACTTACTAGAAATATTTGCTCCACCAATTTCATGAACACCATTGTTATCATCCTCTATCATCCCTTACCTAACATATGAAATAACAACAATAAAAAGATTTCCTCAACTTTGTTTTCAATAATATAGACACTAAGATCAAATTCTTCATATAAAATCTCATTGGTTTTATTATATTTTATGATCAAATGCTTCATTTTAGGTTCCCTCTTAATCTTGATCTAATTTGGAATACCATAGCATGGAAGCCACATATGAGAGAAATAGGTTACCATATATATGTTCAATGTCCTAGAACGGTCTCTACTCAGTAACATACCAAATGCATTTGGGATATCAACTACCTATTGGATCTAAATCTAATTAATTATGAATATGATTCAACTCACCATAGACTTTAACTTATTATTTGTCCAGCTGCACCACCTTCCTATTAAACTTGGTAGGATTTAATCATGGCTTTTGATAACTTAGAAACGACATGACATTGGCTAAAGCATTTGAATCTACTAAGTAATTATATAAGTTTTTACCCAAGATATGAACTGTTAAAATAAAAAGAGGAGTTTTAGGTTTTTCAAATAAAGATCAACCTGTACATCAACAATTTTACAATTTTATTTATATTTTGAAGGTGTCAAATCCTTTAACAATAATTATTTTTATTAGACATTTGCAACAACTCAAACATAGATATGTTATCTTTTATTTTATTTAAGTCTTATACAATATTGTATCTAAATTTACTTTTATCTAATTTTCATACTAACTACTGCAAGTTTCCTAACTCAAGATTTAAAATAGTATTCTAATTATTCCATGTATTATTCTATTAGATTGTGTTGGATATAAGTGTTTCAACATTCAAAAATGCAGGCATAGGGACTTTTATTTACTTCTTAACTGTATGAAAAAGTTGTTGGTTACATGGTTATGAGAACATATGATTTGGGAGAGAAAATTTATTCCCAAACGTTTGATAAGAAGAAGTTCTAATATAAATTAAGTTCTAATTTGGGTACAAAGCTCCTAGGATCTAGTTCATCATTGGTGTATTTTTCATAAATGTTTGATTAATCATGTGGACTTGGTTGTATCCTCTAGGTTATCTTAAATATAGTAGTGTACCAACACCATATCCTTATGGTATCATTTTTTTCTCAATATTGATAGCTTCATTATAATCTAAAGACAAGGATGCAAGACTTGTAGTTCTTCTAAGAAACATGGATGACATTGTGTCTAAAGCTAGTAAATAAGTTTGGATACAAAAAACACTTGTTAGGGTATAGGGGTATTTCAACCTCTTTTACAACTTATGGAAATGGGTGTTAAACATACTCATTGGTTTATTTGGTTCTCTATGAGCATTAACAAGGTGATGATATAGAATTGTAGGATCAATGGGCACCCTAAAGTGATTGACAATCACAATCATTAGGTTATTCTAGGAGGTGATGGATCTATTTGAAAATCCAAGATACCAAATATAGGTTACCTCATATAAGGAATAAATAAACAATTGTACATCCACATCCTCATGTGGACTTGGTTTCTTATGATGGAATCTTTAAAGGCTTGAATGTGTTCTTTAACACTCTAAATCACACTCTGCACATATTTTGGATTAAAAAAATTAGGATTCTTTGGAAAATAATGAGAAAACCCTTGAATTTTTAGAAGGAAGTTACATCCACCAATCCATGTATCAATGAGTGATGGGTTTATGGGAATAAAAAAAGATTTACAAAAGGAACTATAGCCTTAGGAGAACTATTGGTTGATTGAGTATGTCTAGTCTTAGATGTCCCCTTGTCAAATATGGTTTTTTATGCTCAATTAGGTACAAAAACTCAACGTCACCCTTTATAGACTTTGAACTTGTAATAATATTCCTATTTTACATATTTTAAACTTGAGATGTCTCAATGTAATGAATGTTTCCTCAATGTTAAAAATAAGTCCTTTGTATTAAACAATAACCAATCATAGATATTTAAAAAACAATTCTAGATCAGGCACTCCTTCTAGTGTCAATATGTTGGTAGGTCATTTGGCACACCAAATTAGATAGGGTAATAATTCACTCAACATCTCTTGAATTGAAATAGAATATCCCTAAGGTATATTACTACTAGGTCTTGCCTTGCAAGGTAACTCAATAGCTGAAGTGAAACTATTCCATTTCAAGGGCCATGTTTAGAATATATTCAGACAAATGGTAGGTAGTGTTGGTTTTATGGATTAGTGTTGGTTTTATGGATTAAGTACTTATAAAATTAATATGTCATGATAATACATGATTCATTGATTATGCATTACATAAAAGGGTTCAACAATGCATTAATAACAATGGTGATAGTTTACAATCAAGATAAATCATGTAAACATGGATTGAAAATTTTAGATGTATTATACCTACTCTAACATATTTGTAAACAAGAAAAAAAGAGAAGGAGAAAGAGGAAATGTAAGCCTATTTTTATGTTGGTGTAGGTTTTTATTTCCTAGTTGGGATATTTATTTTCCTAGGTTTTCCCTACATGTTTTATTAATTTTGCTTAGGTTAATAAAGCATGTTTAATTAGGTGAGTAGGTTATGGGGTGTCACCTTCCTACTGGTTGGTCTTTACACCTCCTCCATCTCTCTTTTCTATTTAAACATGCTACCTAGCTTTTATTTGGCATTTTTCTTTTACATCCTCATAATGTTATTTTACTTTTGCAGCATTTGCATTACTCTCATGGAGACTAACTCTATGTTGTTATTTTGATCTTGTATCATTTTAATATCTATTCAATTGCACTAGTTTCTTGGTTTAATCATATTTTCATATTCTAACTTGGTATTAGAGTAGCTCTATGTGCAAGAACAAATTTTAGTTTCCATATTTGAGAAATTTAGGGGGACGAATAAGCTTGTTGTAGGTTTCCCAAAAACCTAGTATGCTCTTCTCTTGCATCTTTAGATGATCTAAAGAATCAAAAAAGTTTGACAAAAAAGTTTTAACCTCTAGAGTTCAACATATTTATATTTCTAAATCTAGTTCGTTGCAATATTCTGGTTATACTAGCAACATTTTTGGCTGTTCCAATATGTCTAGATGCTCGATAAAGTCATAAATAGATTTTGTTTCATCAGATTTGAAGATCATATGAAAAAATTGTAAATAGGGTTTTGTACTCAGATCTATTATTATACACTTGGCATTGGATCTTCTACATTATATCTACTCATTCTGATCCACCTTGGCATAATTTTGTGAGATCTACCTGCCTTTAATCAGCATTAGAAGTGTTATATTACAATCTAATTCTAGCATCTTTTTTTAGAGTGGGAGATCAACATATTATTTATTGTCTAGTTTACATCCTATCTTACCTTGGCATATTTTCTATATAGATTAGAACTACATTCTTATTTCATATCTAGGTGTTGGAGAGAGGACAAGACTAGATTTGTGTGAAGGATCTGGGTTTGGCATTGAAATATATCTAGTTTGGCATGGAGATCTAGTAGATCAGCATTGAAGGTGGTAGTGGCATTGAAATTGGAAGCTTCTTTGCTCAGATATTGACTAAGGCATCCACTCTATAAGGATTTTGTGTATTTTTCTACTTGTAAAGAGTCACACTATACTGGAGTTGTGTAACCTATGTTGGATCTGGAGTACCTTTGCAGATCTATGTGTTTTTTTCTAAGGGCTGCATTAATTTTTCTCTTAGAGGGATATGACTTGGGTTGGATCTAAAGAATGTCACACTTGGCATTTAAATTATATGCTACTGCATTGGGAACCTATTTTGTTTGATAATATTTGGTCAAAATCTGAGTATAGCATTGAAATTTACTATTATGCATTGAAATGTTGGTTGGGCATTGAAGAGAACTAGTTATTTCACTTAATGTGGCCTTTCTCTACTATTGCATTTCTTTCTAGACCTACACATTAGATGTTGGAGGGTGGAAGAAAGGCATTTTATGCCTTCTTATGGTTTGCATTGATAATATCCTAGACTGCATGGAAATTGGTAGAGGTGTGTGAGAGATCTGAAGTGCCTATCTTAGTTTAAGACACCTTTAAAAATAGTAATCCACCCTTCTTTCCTCTTTCAATAGCTGTATATTTATTATTTGTGTTATTAAGATGTAATTTTTTGCTTAAAGAAGAATCCACACTTGCCTTCATCCATACCAAGGCAATCAATGAAATGTTTTTTCACTTCCATTGAATTTTTTAAGTTCATCGTGAAATTTTGGTTCCATTGAGTGGTTGGAAGGCATATTTCATCTTTCCCAAGGGTACCTCTTTTAAGTTTCAAGTGCAAGTTTTTAGTCATAGTTCTATTTACGAAAATTGTATTCTTAATATCTTGCAAATGGTAACTTAAAATTGAGTACCATCTTTTTTTTAAATGTTTATTTTTTATTTCCTATGCATTGGGATAATTTTCCTTGTAAAACACAATGATTTATAAAATGCCAAAATTTGGGGGGGGCTTCTTGACATAGTGAAAAGGGGGGTTGTCATTATGTTGGTTCTTATCTGTACTTCCCTTTTTCACACATGCTTTTTGCATCATGGTTAACACATTTAATGGTGTTAATTGTAATCATGAACTGAGATAAAGTTCCACTTTTTGGGTTTTATCATGGATATTAGTAATGAATTCCATAATTTTTTTGGAAGGCTAACTTTAGAGAACTATTTATCTTAGAAACAAGAGATAAAAATTCATTGCTTAGATCAAGATATACTACCTTATCTCTTAGGACTTGTTCCTGAACCAACTACCTATGAATAGAAGAATACATGGTTTAAAAATAATGACATGTTTTATGGCATAATATGTCTAACTATATATGAGGATATTATGCATCATATTGAGCATATTGAGTGCCCTTTCGCTACATGGACTATCATCGAACAATTGTATGGAGATATTAGATCTTCATCTAAAAGTGATGCCTCCTTGGATGACCAAGAAAAAAATGAGATTCTTGATGCCTCTTCTTGTGGACACATCTTCATTGGATGATCAGTTTGTATGGTTGACATACATTGACACATCATATATTGTTGAGGACACTTTGCATCCTCTTTCATCTATTGCTACTTCAAAGTTAAAAATTACTTCATCAAGATATTTCAATGATCCTTTATAGCAAGAAATACATAGTCTTTCAATTTTAGCATTAAGTGATGATCTCTTGATAGGTGTTTCAAAATTGTTTATGGAGAATCATATTGCAAATGTGGAGGACACAATTGAGGTCCTATATGTCTTGTTTGATGATAGCCTCATCATGGTTGTTGTCACATCATCATCATGTATTGATCTTGTTCATCAATTATTTATACATGGTCTTGGTTTGTCACCTACTTCTTTGATTAAGCATGTACATGTTTGGATTTTTTCATCTTCACCTATGGACATCATGACATTTGAGAAGTTTTCAGAGGTACATTTGATGATCTTTCTTCCCTCATATTCCTTTTTGGAATGGGGATATTATTTTCACTCTTATCTAGTTTTATTTCTTCCTAAGGGGATGCATGTTATTCAACATAATTAGATCATCTTCAGCATTCAATGTCAGGCATCTATTATCACTATAGGAGGATCTCATCTTTTGAGGGGGCCTCTTAACTCTTTTCTTTCTCTCTCTATTCTTGGGGGGGGGGGGGGGGGGGGGGGGGGGGGGGGGGGGTGAGTCTCATACTCTATTTTATTGGGGGACCTACTTATCTTTTGAGATGGATTTTATGTATATGGGTACCTCATCAATATTCAATTACTGTGACCCATTTTTTCACCCACCTAAGCTGCACTTAAGGGGGAGGTGTTAGTGTAGGTTTTTATTTCCTAGTTGGGATATTTATTTTCCTAGGTTTTTTCTACACCTTTTTTTGATCTTGCTTAGGTTAATAAATCATGTTTAATTAGGTGATTAGGTTATGAGGTGTCACCTTCCTATTAGTTAGTGTTTCCACCTTATCCCTCTCTTTTTTCTATTTAAACATGCTACCTATCTTGTATTTGGCATCTTACTTTTGTATTATCATAATGCTATTTTGATTTTGGAGTATTTGCATTAATTTTGTGGAGACTAACTCTATGTTGTTATTTCAATTTCTATGTACGTAGGTATATGATATATTAATGTATATGGGTTGATGGAGATGCTAATATGTGGCACACATCCCCTTAGTTAGTTATGGGTATAATATATTAGGATAATAGAGTAACTTATGGAGTTAGTACATTGGGTAATGTTGGCCTACATTAGTATTAGGAGGTTACCCATCCATTGGTTAAATAGATGTCTATATAAAGGAGATGATTATCATGGTAAAGATATCAAGTAAGCATTGATTCTTCTATTGTAAGTGGATATTGGAGATCGTCCCCTCGAAGAGACATTATGGATTTATTCATTCCTAAAAGAGTATTATATGGTGTTTCCCTACCTTAAGGGTATTTCTGCATATATTGAATATTTGAATAATATCAAGATCATATCAAGTGGTACCTCATCAATATTCAATTACTTATATTGGGGGACTTACTTATCTTTTGAGATGGATTTTATGTATATGGGTACCTCATCAATATTCAATTACTGTGACCCATTTTTTCACCCACCTAAGCTGCACTTAAGGGGGAGGTGTTAGTGTAGGTTTTTATTTCCTAGTTGGGATATTTATTTTCCTAGGTTTTTTCTACACCTTTTTTTGATCTTGCTTAGGTTAATAAATCATGTTTAATTAGGTGATTAGGTTATGAGGTGTCACCTTCCTATTAGTTAGTGTGTCCACCTTATCCCTCTCTTTTTTCTATTTAAACATGCTACCTATCTTGTATTTGGCATCTTACTTTTGTATTATCATAATGCTATTTTGATTTTGGAGTATTTGCATTAATTTTGTGGAGACTAACTCTATGTTGTTATTTCGATTTCTATGTACGTAGGTATATGATATATTAATGTATATGGGTTGATGGAGATGCTAATATGTGGCACACATCCCCTTAGTTAGTTATGGGTATAATATATTAGGATAATAGAGTAACTTATGGAGTTAGTACATTGGGTAATGTTGGCCTACATTAGTATTAGGAGGTTACCCATCCATTGGTTAAATAGATGTCTATATAAAGGAGATGATTATCATGGTAAAGATATCAAGTAAGCATTGATTCTTCTATTGTAAGTGGATATTGGAGATTGTCCCCTCGAAGAGACATTATGGATTTATTCATTCCTAAAAGAGTATTATATGGTGTTTCCCTACCTTAAGGGTATTTCTGCATATATTGAATATTTGAATCATATCAAGATCATATCAAGTGGTATCAGAGCTTCAATTTGGGAAATTTGTGTGGAGTGAAACCCTAGTTTTTGGAATAATCAATATCTTTTGATTTGTTACAAATTTTTCCACAATTGTTTTACTAGATATGTAGAATACCTTAAATAAGTCAGTAAAAAAATTGAGACTTTTTGATTATTTTTTAGGGAGTTATTACTATTTTAGGATTTATACTAATTTTTATATATCTTCCAAAATATAGGTAATTTTTATTCTAAATGTTTACTAGAGATGTAATAATATAATAGAAGCACAGTAAAAATTTTAGAATTTTTGGAGTTGTTTAGAGTGATTTGTTATGATTTTATAGTTTTTCATATATTTAATCTACAGGTCAAAATTTGGGACATTTTTTCACAAAATTTTGATTAAAGTTTGAATATCATAATAGAAAGCTAAAATAAAAATTTAAGACTTTTTGGAGTATTTTTGTATGATTTAATGACATTTTAGGGTTTCATGAACACTAATTTATTTTATGGATCATAACGTTGCAAAAAAATTTAAGGGAAGATGATGTTGATGCTAGAGAATGGTGGCTCATTTTTAAGGAGAATAATAAAAAAAATTATGGAAAATATAATTATCTCTTTCTTTTTCTAGGCCTGCACAACATTGGTGGTTTAATCAATTGAGCTTTAAGCAAAAGTATTCTTCATGGGAAGCAATGGAACAAATCTTCCTAGATTGATGGGATATAAAACAGAAAGAGGATGTAGAAGAGGAAGAAAATAATGATGATAAAGAAGAAGAAGAAGAAGAGAAGGGTTTAAATAATTTGGCTCCAAAGAAATCTGAGTCATTTTTTCAATTTCATGGATGCATTCAAAAGAAGAAGGTGGTTGTGTCCATAAACCCTACCAAAAAGTATAACTTTATTAACATGAATGTGGCCAATAATTTACATGTTTAAGAAAATAATATCAAGGAGGTTCAAGTAGATGGTAATAATATTTCAATGTTTGAAGATTTGAAGCTCATTATGGAAACATATGTTTTGCGTTCATATTTTTATGCTTTGGATATGGATGATGTGGATATAGTTCTTGGATATCCATGGTTAGAGACTTTGGGAACAATGAATATTAATGTTAAAAAAAAGTTCTTGAAGTTTTGGTATAGGAAAAAGATCACTTTACAATATATCATAGTGAAAAAGGCACTAATAAAAATCCAGGTAGATCATGAGGATAAGATTGAAACAAGTGTTGAAGAGCATGATGAAGATTCAGATGATATAGATAAAAACACATTACAACTAGAAATGAACACTTCATATACTAAAGATACAAAGAAGTAAAAGGTGGAAGAAGTAGAAGTAAAGGTGGATAAGGTCAAAATATTGGAAAAAGTTGAGGTATATAGACACCCACATCATCATGAGAGGAAACAATCATGGAAATAGGTGAGGAAGTGTCATAACAACAATTATTTTGTCTATATAGGAAATAAAAATTCCAATCACTATGGATATGCATGGAATCCAAAGAAAAAATACTATGGCACATGGATTGAATGGGGAAATCACTATGATTATGCATGGAAGAATACCTACTATGGTCATGGTTGGAATTAGAGTAGGGAAACAAAATATGGTACATCAAATAAAAAGAGGAATAATTATTTTTGGACACCAAAGCAGTATAATTATGATCATGAAAGAAAATAAAGGAGAACAATGGAATTTGGAAACAAGCTTGGAGAGCTAGTACTTACAAAGATCACATATGGATGGCTAGATGATCGAGATTCAAGAAAAGTGTGCAATGATTTGAAGCACACTCATTATTTGGTTTCTCCCTATGTTTCAGGGATGAAACATGTTAAGGAGGGAAGTAATTCTATGTACCTAGGGATATGATATATTAATGTATATGGGTTGATGGAGATGCCAACATGTGACACACATCCCCTTAGTTAGTTATATAGGTACAATATATTAGGATAATGGAGTAACTTGTGGAATTAGTACATTGGGTAATAGTAGACCTACATTGGGATTAGGAGGTTACCCATCCATTGGTTAGATAGATTTCTATATAAAGGAGATGATTATCATGGTAAAGATATCAAGTAAGCATTGAGTCTTATATTGTAAGAGGATATTAGAGGTTGTCCCCTCGAAGAGACATTGTGGAGTTATTTCTTCCTAAAGGAGTATTATATGGTGTTGCCCTACCTTAAGGGTATTTCTACATATATTTAATATTTTAATCATATCAAGATCATATCATTGATCTTGTATCATTTTCTTTCATAGTTTAATATGTATTTGTTTGCACTAGTTTCCTAGGTTCTTCATCTTTTCAAACTCTAACATTTGTATCTAGAAATTTTTTGATTCATTTGACTAAATAAACTCCATGAAATTAGTTTGTTATATGACTAGTATGCACATAACTAGGGAAAACAATTATGCAAGATTCTAAGGTATTTAATTATGAATAAATATGGGCAAAACCACCATATACATGTGCATATAATGAACAATAAGCTTTGTAACCTTTATTTTAATAAATATTTTCTTGAACATTGATGTTTGTATCCACCTTAAAGAACATAATTACATAAGTAAAAATAACTATGAAAAATCAAGAAATTTTAGAAAATAAGTGTTTTTTCCTTTACTCTATGTTTTAAATCTAATCAACCAACCCTTAACTTAGTATTTTTTTTGTCTTATATATTTTCAATCCATTCTCATCCACCCACTAGGTGGTTGAAAATATTCAAATCGCTACACCCACCAAACAATTACAGTCATTTAATAACAAACAATAACTAAGGCATAAATTTAATATGTGCATTCTTAATATATATATATATATATATATATATTGTTGGATTTAACCATTTACATAAACATTAGTAATCATGATGATATTAGATTGATGCATAATTTTAACTGGCATAGGTTGAAGTTAAATTCTATACCGTTTTATGATTACTATTGCATTAAATGTAGGGACACATGATTTAATCTTCCAATTGTGAACACTCCTATTTTTGCTACTTTTGATGGATCAACATTATATTAAATATTGGTAACAAGGTAGCATTGGAATAATTAATTATTCTAATTTTCCTCATTTCAAGTCAAATCTTGGTCCCTTTGATCAATTACCATTGTATTAAATATTAGGACCAAATCTCTTTTGGCCATTGTGACCTTGGGGTAACTTTTAGACCACATTTTATGTATAAACATCAATGTCAAATTAAGGAATTCTTTATCTCTTTATGATCCTAGCCTAATTTATTATGATATGCACACCACTACCTAGCCTAACTGACTATGTAATTGACCTCATATTCTATGTTACATGGATTCTCTTGTCATTAGGTGACAAGATAGTTAGTGATTAATCAAATTCAATTGGACTCACAGTCTAATTTCTAGATTTGATGACCTAGATGGATAAAAATGGTTTTCAATTTCACCTTATGAATACATTTATAGAGGTTTAGTATTAGCCTTGGGAAGGTTTCCCTATATGTCCAATTCTCATTGCTAAAAAAAACAGTGTTTTTTATGTACACAGATCTTGTTACATGACACCTTCTTATCAATTTTTAACTTTTTGAGTGGGTTTGAATTTTATTTGGGCTTGGTGTAGAGAGATAGTTACAAGTGGAAATATATCACTCACCTAGAGCTTCATGGTCCATCAATTATGGTTCAATTCCTTGATTTCCTCAGAGTCCTGAGTTCATACCACATGGCATCATCTCAAGAACTTGTTCAATTTATGTTATGTCATACTACTTATATTTGATATAGAAGGGTGGAGAACTGCAATGATGCCATCTGGAATCATCCCATTCACTTGGGAGGTTTACTACTTACTCACTTTATCCTAATCATCTCAAGGGAAAATATAAGTGGGATCATGTCATGTGGCATGATCTTAGGAACTTAGAGGGGTGAAGGGCTTAGATTTGTACCCAAAGCATTCTAGATATTTGGAGATCTAAGATTATTACAAATGGTGACCACTTAATGAATCTAGATCTACTGATAGAAATGACCATTAAATTTTCAAATAAAAATACTAGCTGTTAGAGTTCAAATTCATAGACTAGTTGTTAGATAACAAAGTTCATGAAAATTGTCTAAGGCATAAGAGTTGAAATAAAATATGAGAAAATAGTTAAATCTAGCAATTGAAAATTAGTTTTTGACAAAGCATAATATGTTTAATCATATAAAATATCATTTTATTTAGATTAAAATAATATAAAAACCAATCACTTTTAAACATTTCAATCCTTTTAAGTAATTAAATTATACTAAAAATTGATAAATTTTAGTAGTTTGAACAATTAGGTCTAAAATAAAAATCATGCTAGGTCTAAAAAATGCCAAATGGTAGTCAATTTAAGCAAGTGAAAATCTAACATGTGTGCCAATGCTTTATCCATTTGGAATTCATGCCACATGAGATCCATTTAGTCACTTGGGGTCTACTTGGGTGTATAATTAGGCTAATGACATGTAATCTCATGGTGAAATAAGATCTTGACATGTATCTAGATCACATTCACCTAGATATCAATTGGAGACTCATAAAGATATGGACCACATTGGGAGCCTAGAGAAATGGTATTATGCCATGAAGTAGGATCTTAGGCATATAGAGGATTGATGAACATAAGATGTATAAAGACTACCTTCAAAGGCCTGGAGACATGGTATCACTCCATGTGGCATGATCTCATGCATCCATGGGTTCTAAGGCCTAGTGAGGAAATCAGGGAGCCCAAGGGAGTGGGGGCATGGGATTATGCCACACAACATGCTCTCATTCACTCAAACTATTTAAGAAAAATGGATAAGGTACAAGAGCCTCATGAAATTGAGAAATCATCAAGTGGTAGCTCCTGTCTTACTCAAGGACTCGTAGGGAAATTCACATAACCATTTCCCCTTGAGAATTCAAATATCCATTATAAAACAAAATATGAATTTAAAAGAAAATGGATATAACTTTTAAATAAAGGTGACTAAGTCTCAAATAAATTTACAAAGACTTGGACTATGTTGGAAGTATAGATATTGAGGAGGGGGTGAATTATTTTTGTTAAAATAGTCCTAAAATTTTCACTTAAGATTCATGAAGCATTCATTCACTTACATACATCAATTAATACATAAAAAAGTATCTATGAAAGCAAACAATATAAGAACATGATATATATGTGGGAAACCCTATAAGGGAAGAAATAACACTGATGCACAACTTTGAATACTATCTTATAAGTAATGAATTAATATTTTGGTGAGGCACCAACCCCACAAGGAGTACCAACCCCTCACTTAGTCAAGTACCAATTCAACTAGTACATTTAGCAAACTTCAACCTACAAGGAGGATCTAACCCCCTATGAAACCAAGAACCAAATCATATAACTTGAATCCATTATCAACCTTTGACACTTGTTTCTTATTCAAATGATGATGACATCTTTTATTTGATCTTCTCACACTTATTTATCACTCAAATAGCCTATTAGACATTTTCACTCAATTAACCCTCTCTTTGGTAGAATTAGGTCGAAAGACCTTTATAAACACCTATAGAAACATAATTAGATACTCATGGAATATTTATCTCATATCTCTAATTATATTAAATCCCTTAACCTATTCTCCAAAACTATACATCCTTCGTTCAATAGCTCAATATTCTAACTAGTCAAAATAGGCTTATTAGGCCTTAACTTTATACTTGATTCTTTCTCACACCCATATTGGTTGGAAAAGAACCTCACCATAATTGGATTATAATTTAAATATATCAATACACATGTTTCACAAGTTAAAAAAACATTACCTAGGTTTTTCACTACCCTTAATGGCTAAAACCACCAGTAGGCCTAATAGAGACCTAATGCAATTAGGCCTTCCTTAAGCACACATTTAACTTACACCTCCTTTGAACACTTTGAGCCTTCAAAAATGGATTAAAAAATTAATATGTAACTTAAATATACCTCTCCTAATATCTCCTTATGTCCCCAACACCATTTTTCTCTTTTCACTCCTTGAACCATCCAATTAGGTATACTTGCTAATAGGCCTTCTAATTGCTAGAAAGTTTGTCTTGCAAATTTGAACCATATACACAATTTTAACACATAACCCATACATAAAATAATATATATAGGCTATTTATGACTTAATATACTTCATATAATGTTTTTTTATTCACCATATATGACAAAAGGCCTCAGGAATTTTTTTGAAAAAGGCTTACTCAAAAACACCAAACATTGTCAAAAAATAGTCAAAATCATTTGACTCTCTAAGAATGAAAATGTAATTATAATGAATAAAAATACATTCAAGTGATAATATAATACCTTTTTAACACCTTAAATATCACTATATCTTGAATATTAGTGAAAAATGACTCACAAACACTATTCTCACACACACACAGAAAGTTGCCTATAGTACCAAAAACATAGTCAAGAAAATCAAGTCATATAACACCTATGGGAATAATTATGTGATATTAAAATGTGTTTTCCTAAATATTTATATAATATTTGAAAATATACATTACATGGTCATATATCACTATTGGTCTTACAGACCAATCTCACTATGTCACTCTACATAGACTTCACTATGTTAGATAAACCAGTTTGATGAAATTTTTTTTCTTGAATATAGGCATCATAAAAAATTATAAACCAAGGTAATAGGATGGATATCTATTTAATAATTTCCCTATGCATTAGGATCCATCCCTAGTCTTGTGCAACAAATTCCTAATCTCATTCTCATTCTCGCCTAGTTTTCTCACTGTTATGCTCATTAGGCCTGTTTAGCAATAGGCTAACTTCCATGACAATTTTAACACATGTTTGGTCTAAAACCTTGTCATAAACTTTCATGTTAATAAAATATAAGTCATACACATCATCCAACATCCATTTGCATGGTTTGACCTAATCAACCCTACCTAGTACATCAAAATTTCTAAAAATTAAGGGTTTTCCAATAGCTTCTACTCAATATCAAGTAAAAACAAAAAAACCTAAGGAAACCTTGAAGATTCAATTAAATTTTAATAACATAAAATTATTTCATTAAGACCATTCTAATCCATAACCAATTATATATTTCCTATCAGGTCATTATAAGGGTTTTGAGAGGGTTTTGACTGGTTTCACTTCTTAGCAATCATTCATAAAGGATTTCCCCTCATCTTTAAAAAAAATGCGAAAAACCCAAAGATAGGGACATTACTCAAATTACATGAAGTTATAAGGTTCTCATGAAAAGGTTTCATGTGCCAACAAGTATAATAAATCTCTTCTTGGGTCTACAACACCCCATTCTATGTACACATGAAACCTTATCATAGGTTTTCATGCTTTCTAATTTAGGTATTGACTTCAAACTTTGTACACACACTTAAAATGACCTATAATTTTTTTTTAAATTTTTTAAAGATATATTATACCTTTGAAAATGATATTGACCCTCATTAAGCCACTATAGGTCACTTTGCATACTAGGCCATATACTGCCAGTCATACGTAGGCTATGATCATGCCTTGAGACATATTGAACCATATTTAAAACCTAATACACATTTCATGTGATATAATTTACTAATAATACATTACCAACATTTCTCACATAGTTCTCAAATGACTCAACTCATCATGCTTCTAGACCTATGCCAATTCATTAGGTCTTTTAATTAAAGATTAAGCCTCAACATTAGACCTTAAAACTCATCAATAAGATTATTTGTCACTTTATAATTATTAACATAGGTTGAGATAATTTATAATTCCTTTATTAACCCAGATCACAAATATTTACCATGCATCATGAATACATCTTCACAGAGCTAGGAGAGGATACTTAAGATACCTAGTACTCAGAGTTTGAATAAAAACAAACTAATTAGAGTTCATTCAAGATGCTTCCCTTATATCTTGAACATGATATTTAAATGTCATAAAACCTAAAAATTAATACCAAATTGCCTTCAAATTTTCTCTCAATAGAGAGACAAAAGTTCTTTGTCACACACTACATCACCAATCATGACATCAGCTCCGATTTATGACATGAAGGACACTCAACTTAACTTTGACAGCAATGATAACATTAATGTGATAATACCAATGTTATTAACATACCTAAATAATGACCCCATTTTAAATTGATGGAAGACATTCTTAATCACAATAGATCATTCTCTTTCATTCAATATAGAGCTTCTTTAATACGTGATCTTTGTAATAGGATTTTTCTTCCCCTTTGACATTAATGATAAAGGTTCATCTTATTGTAAGGTATTTGATCCTTGGACCTAGAGAAACATACATTTTATTTCAAAAAAAACTCATCAATCCTTTATGTTAGAAAATTTGGTACAAACCAAGCTCACATACCTACTCATGAGACATGATTGACTCCCTTTGTCTCCATGAAAATTAAAGACATTTTCAAAATTGTGACTTGCTTTGATCAAGTCATCATAATTTTTTTTGTGATTTATAGCTTGTGATCACACGTATAACATACTTCTTTGACTGAAACTTAAATCTGAAGGTCTCCTAAGACCATAAAACTCCCCCTATGACCGAGTATCCTTCAATCTTCTTGCTTACTAGTTGAGTGCCTCCATGAAGCCTAATGGAGTCACATATAATATAAATAATTAGAATAGCATAAGCTCAGGAGATTCCCATATCTCTATATCCTTGCATGATTTAACTTCCTTCATGATCCTCTTATGATTTATTTTTTCTTCTAGTTTGACCCCCTCAATATTTGTTTGAGCAACATTCTGGCTTGATTTATTGGTCTTATTTCCTTCGTCAATAATCTGATCTGATAGATAAAATTCTTAGCACTATTTTTCATCTTGATTTTTCTCTACCATGGCAAATAGTCCATTTGGACTTTAAAACTATTTATTAACCTTAGCTACCTTGGGTTTCCACTTTTTATTTTGTCTTTTTTTCTTGTGTTCTAGAAGTCTCAAATTTATTGTATTGGTTTGAGAAGCCATGCTTACAGTATTTTGGAATGTGACCAACCTTATGATAATTGAAACATGGTATCCCTCTATATGGAAACACCCCATGACCCATACCTCTTGGCTGATTATTTTCCTCATAGTTCCATGCAAAATCATTCCTGAAGGGCCTTCTGTAATACCTTGCTCTATGACCAAATTAGTTACATGAATAACAAAAATCATTGAAAGGATCAACATACCTAATTTTATTAGATTTATTGAAATTATTAACCTTTTTTCTATCATCACCCTCATTTTTAGATGATCTTTGACATTTTTGATCACATTAGTTTCCTTCTCTTGATCTCCAAAGAAGTTAAGGCATGTTTTGTCAATAACAATCTTTTGACTACTCAAAAGGTTATTTAAATCATTGGTACTATCTTAAAACCTCATAAATAACTTGACCTTATTTTATTCTTATTTAAATTCATCTCTCAAATATTTAACTTTAGCTACATACCTTGAACATTTTTCTTCTTTTGCCTCTAGGCCTGTAGTCATAATTTCAAGTTGACTTTCTACATGTTTGACTATTTCCTCGTGTTCCTTGGAATTATTGATTAGTATAGCTACAAAATAGTTGATTTGATAATAATAGTATTTGATAAGGGACCACATTACCCTATTTTTTCTTTACCATATTCAATTCTTCTAGAGTATACATCAACTCCACCTCAAAATCCACCTCATCTCCTTCTTCATCTAAATCACCAGCATCACCTCCAATCCATATGGACTATTCTAGATTTGAGAATATTACTTCTTTATCCATGAAGATAAAATCATTTAAATCAGTATTATCACCTTCATGATCACTCTCTAAATCACTTCTCTCACTCTCATTAGATGATATGCAATCTTCCTTGGTGTAAAGACTCCTTATGTTTTTGAAGAACCTTTTCTTGTTTTCATATCTTACAAAGTTTTTATTTCTAATATCATATTTATAATACTTTTTATCATCATAATTATCTTCATAATGCTCTCCATCATCTTAAAATACAAAGAGTCCAACCTCTCTACAGTTGAAACATTTAAAAGGTAGTTTGCCCTTGTATTTACCTAAACCTATCTTCAACTTTCTTACAAACATAGTTGTCAACTCATCATCATCAATATCAAATTCATCATTATATTTGAATTTATTACCTTGTGAATTATTCTCTTTTAGATTATTTTTTACCTTGAATTCAACTTCCTTTTTTGTATTTCTTCTTTTAGTTATACTCATTTCATATGTCATTAGGGTTCCATGAAGTCCATCCATCTCTAGCTTGTCTAGATCTTGCATTTTTTAAATGACACATACCTTGGAATAAAATTAGGAATTTATATAAATTAAGAACTTTTTAAAAAAAATAGTTTGTTAAAATTATTCTCATAAACCTCTTATGATGTTGACCACTTCATCAATCCTCAGCAAGTTAGTTGTATTGGTCTCACTTCATCCATATTTAAAATTTCAAATTATCTTTTATAGGTTTGTAACTTGGCCAATTTAACCTTGGAATATCCCTCATGAATAATTTTCAACTTATCCCACATTTATTTTTTAGATATATAGTGCAATACCTTCATAAGTTCTATATCTGATAAGCCACACATAATGCCATTCATTGTTTTTGAGTTATTATCATTGGCATTCATACTTGTTACATCCGTAGGAGGAATAGGGGGTGTAGGTATAAGTCCAATATTGATTTAAAAACATGAGAACCTTGAAACACTATATATTCCCTCATCCTAACACTCAAAAAGGCATAATTGGATCCATTGAACAATGGAGCTTTACTTGTAGAAAAACCACCTTGTACTTGACTAGACATCTTAGCTTGATTAGAATATCCTTTAGGCTTTTAAACCTCCTTAAAAGGACATGATCTAATAATAAATGTTATAATTATAGATAATGAGAGGGGCATGAATTATTTTTGTTAAATTAGTCCTCCAATTTTCAATTAATATTCATGAAGCATTCATTCACTCGCATACATCAATATATGCATAAACAAGTGTTTATGAAGGTAAGTAATATAAGGAATGAGATATATGTGTAAAAACCTATATGGGAAGAAAAC
The DNA here is from genome assembly GCA_037957365.1 of Torreya grandis. NCBI lineage: Eukaryota > Viridiplantae > Streptophyta > Pinopsida > Cupressales > Taxaceae > Torreya > Torreya grandis. The sequence continues at coordinate 93,952 of JARHVA010010245.1, forward strand.
CCACTGATTCAAAACTTGGAATACTATTCTATAATAAATTATTCAATATTTTAATGAGGCACCAACCCCTCACTTAATCAAGCACCAACTCAACTAGTACATTTAGCAAGCTTCAACCTATAAGGAGGCTCTAACCCCATAGGAAACCAAGCACAAACTAAGTTACCTTAAATATTTTATCACCCTTGGACACCTATTTCTTACTCAACTGATGATTACCTCCTTTTTTTGATCTTCTCACACTTATTTCTCACTCAAATAGATTTGTAGGCCTTTTCTCTCAATTAGCCCTTTCTTTGGTAGAATTAGGTCAAATAAACTTGCTCAACACCTATAGAAACACAATTAAATACTAATGAAATATTTATCTCATCTATTTTATGATATTTAATAGTTTAAACTATTCTCTATAACTCTATATCCTTTGCTCAATATCTCCATATTGTAACTAGTTAAAATAGGCTTATTAGGCCTTGCATTTATACTTGATTCTTTCTCTCACCCATCTTGGTCAGATAAGAAACTCACCATAATTTAATTATGATATAAATATATCACTACACATGTTTCACAATTGAAACAAACATTACCTAGGTCGGTCATTACCCTTAATGGCTAAAACCACACTTAGGCCTAATAGAGACCTAATAAAATTAGGCCTTCCTTAAGCACACATTTCACTCAGACCTCCTTTGAAAATTTTTGAGCATTCAAAAATGGATAAAAAACTTAATATGTAAATTTAATATACCCATACTAATATTTCCTTATGTCCCCAACACCATTTGGATCTTTTCACTCCTTGAACCATCTAATTAGGTATACTCACCAATAAGCCTTCTCACTACCAAAAATTCTATCTTGAAAATTTGAACCATATACACAATTTTTCCACATAACCAATACATAAAATAAAATATATAAGATAATTATAACTTAAAATACTTCCAAATTTTTTTTGGTATTTACCACACATGCCAAAAGGCCTCATGAACACTTTTGAAAAAGGCTTATTCAGAAACACCAAACACTTTCAAAAAATGGTCAAAATCATTTTAATTTCCAAGATTGAACATGGAATTAAAATGAATAAAAATACATTAAAATGATCCTATAATACATTTATAACACCTTAAATATAATTTTATCATAAATTAAGTGCAAAATGACTTAAGAACATCATTTTCACACACACACACACACACACACACAAAAAAAAAAAAAAAACATAGTCAAGAAAATCAAGTCATAGAACACATGTGGAAACAATTATGTGATCTTAAAATGGGTTTTTTTGAATATTTATAATCCTTATATCATCTATTAAAATATATAATACATGGTCATATATCAATATTGTTATTATAGATCAATCTCACTATGTCACCCTACACAAACTTCACTGTGTTAGATAGACTAGTTTGATGATAACTATTTTCTTGAGTATAGGAATCATAAAAAATTATACACAAAAGTAATAAGAGGAATATTATTTAATAATTTACCCATGAATTAGGATCCATCCCTAGTCCTCTGTAACCAATCCTTAATCGCATTCTCATTCTCACCTAGTTTTCTCACTATTCTACTCATTAGGCCTATTTAGTGATAGGCTAACTTACATGATTGGTTTGAAAAATGATCATAAAATTTAATTGGTATAAAATATAAGTCTTAAACATCATCCTCCATCCATTTTCATGCTTTTATCTAGTCAAACCTACATGCTACATCAAAATTCTTGAAAATAAGGGTTTTCCTATAATTTCTACTCACTATCAAGTCAAACTGAAACCACATGAGGAAAAATTGAAGATTATTTTAAATTTTACAAACATAAAATTATGTAAAAAGGACCATTCTAAGACATAACCATTTATATATTACCTATCATGTCATTATAAGGGTTTTGAGAGGGTTTGGATTGGTTTCACTTCTTAACAATCATTCATATAGGATTTCCCCTCATATTAAAAAAATGCCAAGAAAATAAAGATAAGGACCTAAAAAAACCTCCATTAAGTGATCAGGTTATCATGAAAATGTTACACATGAAAATGAGTATAATAAATCTCCTCTCAGGTCTGCAACACCCCATTTTGTGTACATAGGGAACCTTATCATAGGTTTTCATGATTTATCCTTTAGTTATTGACATAAATTTTTTTCCACATACTTAAAATTATATATCACACTTCTTTAAATTCTTTAAATATCTATCACCTTTGGAAATGATCTTGACCCCTCATTAGGCCACTATAGGTCACTTTGCATAGTAGGCCTTATACTGCTAGTCATAATTAGGATATAATTATGCCTTGAAACCTCATGAAATGTCTTCAAAACCTCATACACATTTCATGTGATATCATATACTTGTCATAAAATCTCAACCTTGCTCACACATATCTCAAATGAATCAACTCATCATGCTATCAGACATAAGCTAATTCACTTGCTCTTTAAAGTAAAGATTAAGCCTCAACATTAGACCTTGAAACTCAATAGTAAGATTCTTTCTCTCTTTTTCATTGTTAACATAGATTAGGATACTTTATCATTCATGCAATGACACAAATCACAAAGCTTTAACATGCATCATGCATACATATTCTTCACAGAGCTAGGCCAGGCTACTCAAGATACCTACTACTTAGAATTTGAATACAAACAAGATAGTTCTCAAATATGTAATTTTTCAAACATGATTTTTTGAATACAAGGATACATTCAACATAATTTATGAGATTTGTCACATTAAAACCTTGATCTAAGACTTTATATATAATACAAGGACTTTTTGACCCATGCCCTTACTTTTTATTCTCCTCAGTACTTAGACCTCAATCAAGATGCTTCTCTTGTATCTTGAACATGATATTGACATGTCATAAAACCTCAAAAAGTATACCAGGTTGCCTTCAAATTTTATCTCAATAGAGAGATAAAACTTATTATTCACACACTAATTCACCAATCATGACATCAACTCTAACTCATGACATGAAGGATGTTCAAAGTAACTTTGACATCAATGACAACATTAATGCCTTAATACCAAAATTAGGAACATAAAAAAATAGGTTGGTGCTTAATTCCAAAGCCAATATGGGTCCATTTTATGAAAAATGACTATGTAAAGAAATGAAATTATGTAATCACCTAGTCATTTTAGATGAAAACAAAGCATAAATAGACCAAATTGCTCAGAAAAAAGGAAAATAAATATGAAATAGCTAGGCAAGTTTTACAAATTTGAGGTGAAATAGTCTAAAAATGAGAAATTTAATGTAGTTTAAAACATTATACAAAGTATACTAGGACTTATTAGATTTAAGCTTATTTAGATAGTTGCATTTATAATACTCCAAATGCAATCTTTATAGACTAAGCACATGAAATGGAAATTTAAGTTCATATCTATCTAAAATAATAAATATTACATAGTGTTTAGGATTCAACTATTCAAAACCCTTTCCAATTAGATCATTAGATATAAATAGGCCCATGCTTGATTAAATAAAAAAATTAGACTACCAATAAAAAAGGGTTCCAAGATTTCTCAATGGGAAATTTGGGTGTGTTGTGTAAGCAACAAAAAGACCTAAAAAAGAAAAATGTTAGATCTGTGAACTATTGGTTCTAAGCTAAAGGTTATAAATTATCAAAAAAAATGGAATCAAGATAAATAAATGATGTCCCAATAAGATCCTAGTGTTGAAAACCAATATATATGAGCTTTTATGTGTAAATTTGAACCAAGGAGAATCTAATATGGGTTGAAGGTGTTCTAAAATATCTAAAAGTGAAAAACATACCAAGTGTAGTAAATCATGATAAAGATGCTATGGAAAATTCTTGTATTAAAATTATGTGTCTACATAATACCCCACTATTATGTGTGTGTGCATGGATGTATATGCATATCAAAGTAAAACAAAATTAAATTACATACATGAACTTACATAAGGGATGGAATTATTATTATTATTTTAGATGCTTTGGATAGGCTTACTCATGTCTTGATTTTGGTAAATTTGGTGTACTTGCAAAAGATCTTGATTACATGCAATTATTCAATGTATAGGTAAATACATGTTGTTGAATGGTGGAGCCTAATCTTATTTTAATGCCCAGCTCTCAATAGGGGAAACACCCCCACACTATGGTCATTATAGGGGTCTAGGGGGCGATGACCTATTTTAGAGCCCCCCTGGTGGGGGTTTGGGGGCAGCACCCCCAAAGCATTTTTTTTTTAAATGCATTATAAAATATTGTAATTTCATAGTTAATCTAGACCATTTACTATTAGGTTTTAGATCTAATGGTAGAAATTAAGTTAGTGAATTTGTTTCCTAATTTGTAACCATCCTTTGATATAAGGGCATTTTAATAAGGTGGAATAGTGTGAGAGTGAAGAGGATATTGTAGTGGATGTATTGCAAGTTTTTCCCTTCATTTGTTGGACTGAATAATAAGGACTGGTAGTTTCTGTGTGGACATAGCCCATATTGGGTAAACCATGCTAAATATGTGTCTTTATACTGTTGTGTTTTATGAATTTTAATTCTATTTTTATTTCATTATTATTGCTCTACATTTCATATTCCTAACACATGTGAGAATAATAAATGAAATAGAATTTGAAAAAAAGCCTAGGAATTAATACACCTTGTGGTACATGAATGATTATATCTCTCCTGAGAATTTCCTACGTACATGAAACTAAAATATAAAATCTAGGCAGTAAAGAGTTTTAAATGGAAATATGGAACCTTAGTTATTTTATATTGAATCATAGAACTAAAGTATTTTTTTGATTAAGAATGTATACATTTGGCACTTATTAGTTTAAATCATCATCCATGAAAATTTAAATTTGATATTGGAAAATATAGATATATGCCCCACTTTTGAGGTGATACATTTTCCTACAAGCACTCATCTCAGAAGAAAGAGTCATACACATGATGTATCATCATAGAAAATACCGTCAAAGCTATTAGAATATTTGAAAAAATATTTTTAAACACATGCATGTAGCTATAGAAATATATGATATTTTAAATATCACTATGAAAATACAACTTGGTGTGAGGGTGATATAGTGAGGGGAAAGAATAAGACCTGATATATCTTAGAAAAAATAGAACAAAACTATGGCCCTAATGTGGTAGGATATGTAAGTACCTAATATATCATTATAGGATTTCCATGTGACTAGGTGTAGGTAGGACAATATAGGTTCTTGATATAATAAATTTAAGATTATCCCCCTCCAAGTCCCATTTTATCTTTCCTCTAGCTTCCTCCTTATCAAACACCTTTTTTGGAGTGTTTTTATCCCTTATTCACACCATGTTTTTATTTTTTCCCATTGGAGGTCAGTTTAAGCATTACTAGGTTCCTAATATGAATTTCAATTATATATAAATACACAAGCATTATAGTTAATTTAGGGCATCTAATAAAAATTAAAATAATTCATTATTTATGTGGATTTATATAAAAACTAACAACATTTTAGAGAAAAACAAGCATTAATTAGATCACTCAAGTTTATGTTAAATATATTACATAACAATGGTTTACATGATTAAATTGTTCAAACTATTGAGGTGTTTTATTTCTTATTTTTACCGATAAGTGCCTTGAAAGGTATCGAGATAGTTCAAATATTATTTGGTATAATGTAGGACCTAAAACATGTTTTTACTAAGGTTTTTTAGCTATTATCTCCCAATTTATAAATAATAATAATTTATGTTTTATATGTGATTGAAGTGAAGGTACTATTCTAATTTATTTTGGATTTAGTGATCTAAAAAAGATGAAATTTAGATAATTCAAATTTTATAATATATATCCTAAATTAAGAAGATTTGAATTCAAATAAGATGATTTATTGAAATTTTTATTTATAAAAATGACAAGAGGATATATTACTAATCTTGTTGACTATCATGTTTTGACCGTTGTTTATGCAAAGTTAATTGTAATAGTCTAAAATTAATCTATGGTGGCTCGTTTTAGGAGATTGAGTTTTAGAATTTGATAAGATGTTTTTGGTAAGGCTTAGATGCCTGTGACAACTAGATGTGTCTATTGTCTGCCATAAATTTCTTGTGTTTTTGTTAGTCTATTCCACCACATAATGTTACACCTTCTAGTCAAGGTGTTTTCTAAGTAATTTCATATGATTGGTCTTACATATTGATTCAAATTTTTTTATTCACCTTGAAACCCAAGTTACACTTTTGACACTTTTCTTGGCCTACAAAAATGGGTTAAAAACATGGGTTTGATAGCCATAACCATACCCCTCTAAGTGGTTGATATTTCCTTATGTTTCAGTACTCCTAATATGGCTCAAACTATATTTAGTTATCCCACCTACATGTATGTTTGTTCTATAGTGATATGCTTTAATGTATACAATGTATTTGGCTTTCAACACTTAGTAATATAAAACTTTGACCTTTCTTTAGGTGTTGAAACTTACCTTATGGATTGATCCTTTGAAGGTTTTTTTAGATTTAGATGCTTTTTAATAGTGTCCAAAGGATGTGAAAATATATTCCTCAATATTCAAGTAATTTTTTAAGTGATATATAGATAAGTGCCAAATAAGAATAGCCTTAAGATTGTCTTGTATATATATAGATGACTCTTTGGGTAATTTACCTATGCAAATGATATTGAAAATGTGTGGGGTGACCCAAGGGAAGGGATTTAATTGAAAAATAGTTGTTTTGATAACATGGTATGCTATTGGGAAAGTTATTCATTCTAAAATATTATACAACATTTAATAATTGTTAACACTATCCATGATACAAGAAACAAGGATCTAAATAATGACGATGATATTTTTAGGATGATAAATCATTTAAGCAAAGGCTAAGAGATCTTATATATTAAGGTCATCATATTTGGAAGGCTAAGACCATAGAGAGATATATGGCCAAGATAGAATGTGAACTAGAGTCATGTGTATGCAAAAGTCATGTATGTCAAAGATAGGTCAAAACTAACATTTTCAAGTATTTAATATCATATTTATGTGTAAATTTCCATCCTTTTAATATAGTATTTAAAATTGTATATTAAAATAATAAAGTAATACTTTTTTAGTTTAGTGTAACAACATTGGGCATATTCAGTTATACCCCAAATTATATGCTTCCTCCATGAAAAAGATGTAATTAAACATATATAAATAAATTTTAATTCATGATTGAAAATATGAACTCATTTAAATTTTATAAAATTGAAATATTTTAAATTGAAAAAACATGGAAAGAATACACCTATGGGTATGTGAACTAAGCCACCCTCTAAAGTTAATAGATAATGGGGAGAAAATTCCCCAAGGAGATGCTCTTATTAAAACCATGGTTTGAGAAGCATATGCATCAAACATGATTGGATATTGAGAATTTATAGTAGTTGAAAATTTTAGTACCTCAACTTCACTACTTATAATATCATCATAGCTATTTTGGTGGAAATTGTTCTAGGTTCACATTCCAAGGGTGAAACCTAAAATTAGGCTCATATGTAATTTTGAAAACTTTGAATCTATTGAAATAGATGGATTTTAGATTCAATGTCCTTAAATAGTTACCATCATATAAAATATAAAATTTCATGCATGAATAACATCATTGCCCCAAATCTAATTCACCTCAATATGATATATAATTCTATAAACCTATATGTCACTCTACCCAATCTGGTAATTTGAGCCAATATTACAATCTGGCCCATATAATATAATAATTATTCTCAATCTAATCAATGTAATATGTCTCATATTGTCAGAATATGTAAAACATTCTTTTAAAATTCCCCACATATGAATAATATATCTATCAATCTATCAATTTATACCAATATAAATCATTTTTTTCTCATTTAGGTCATAATATGTACAAAACTTAATCATAATATGTCCCAATATATGTCATTTAAATCATGTAGATTGACTAAAAATATGAATTATATATCTGACAAGGCATAAATCTCTATGACAAGCCCACCAATATACACCCCTTTGAAGTGGGATGAATCATGCAAACCATTCATCTCAAAAGAAAAGAGTTATATGCATCATGTTATATGTAAACTATGTAAGTATAAAATGCACATATGAAAATATTTGATCATTCATGCACATATGAAACATGTAGCCAATGCATATAAGTGTTAATTTAATAAAATATATAAATTAGTTACATAAAATAGTCATTTCAATATTAATCATCATAGATATAAGCACCCAATAATAAGCCATGTAGAATTTGCATGATGTGAATCATGAAACCACAAGCACAAAAATCATGTAGATACACACATATGCACAAAATGTTATGATCATTACACACACTAGCACTCAATAAATGCCATGATTTTGAACCAATTTAGACAACATGGTCATGATAAAAACTAGAGGATCCTTGAAACAAATAATATGATGTGACAACACAAAATTAATGCACTCATTGAAATGTGTAATATAGTATTCAATATAACACCCATCAGAGGACACAAATGTAACACATAATGTAATCAATAGGCACTCGTGTAGTTACTAAATGTAACACAAAATGGTCACACAATGCCACACATAGAAATCATCACACAATCTAATACACCATCAAGGATCATTCCATGTAACAATGATCAACATAAAACATGCATAAAATAAGATAGGTTAGTCGACACAATGAATCTATGTCATCATCACACATATCAAATCATAATATCTATATAATTTAGCACTATAGAGAGTAAATATAAGAGCAAGTCATCAATAATCAATATAATTAGCTTAATATGATAAAATGAATTATTGTAGGAAGATAGAAGTTGTATAGATCTACTAATATTCCCCTAGTGTAGGCATACATCAAATGTAAAAATGTAGCCCTTGGGTGTAGGAATGTCTCAGACATGTATGTCTATGTCATATATAACATGTGTTTTATTCAGCCCACTCATATACACCATGAAAATCATGTGAATAATGAATGGATATGTTATATACCATGTATGTGATAAATGATATAAATAGATGATGTAAACGAGTAATGTAGGTCATGCATAGGTCCTAATATTATGTTTGTTAATATGCACACACAAATTTTGTGTGTGTGTGTGTGTGTGTGTGTGTGTGTGTGTGTGTGTGTGTGTGTGTGTGTGTGTGTGTGTGTGTGTGTGTGTGTGTGTGTGTGTGTGTGAGAGAGAGAGAGAGAGAGAGAGAGATAATATCAATGGGATGAATAATATTGTTATCTATTAGATAGTGAATCTTATGTCTTAATCTAAAACATTTTTTTAAGTGTCCTACACATTTGTGATAATTTTAGTATTCATTGATGTTGATTCCATTATATGATGCCCTATTCATATAAACTTAGTTTTATTAATGGAGGGATATGAGATTACACTCAAGTAACTTGTGTAAATATTATTAGAAGGTTTGGTTAATTATGTAAATTACTTCCTTTTAGGATTAGATGGTACAAAATGATTAGTAGGTTGTGACACTACATTAATGGTTACTTTTGCCTGATTCATTTTATCATATAATTTGGATTTGAAATTTGGTTTTACTCTAAAAATTAACACTATAAATAGTTGGATGATTGGACCTATACTTTATCTTGTTCATATCATGAAGGTTAACTTCACAGTCTTTGAATATATGGCACAAGTCATCAAAATATTGAAAATGTTTGAACATAATGGACTTGTGTAGTGGTGTAATCAAGCTTTGCTTTAATATGCATTAAAAATAATTATAAAGCATTGGATTTTTAATATTATAGATTATGGTATTGTAATGAAGTTCATAAGCATTGAGAGGTTCATTGGGTCCTTACTTAAGTTTTATAATTTGAGCATAATATACCTTATCACTAATGTTGATTGAAAAATATGATAGGAACTAATCAACCAAAGTATTTAAGGCATGCATTGATTGAAATGGGAGGTCATTGAACCATTTTAAAGCATAATTTTTAAGAATTTAAAAAAATAAATCAGTTAACAACATGTCATTATACGAAAAATACATACAAGCCACATGGAAGGATTGAAGGTTCTATTATTGGTAACCTTTACCATTATTAATGTAATCTTAGGTGCCAAAATTATTTTAGTTTTATGATAAGATGAAATATATAAGGCCAATGGGTTATGTATTAATGCTTTATAATCAGTCAAATGATTCACTCTAGAAGAATCTTGTTCCAATTATAAAACATTAGATTTAAAATTAACGATAATTTTCATAAGGATATAAGCATTATCATTGAATTTTTTTTTATCAATGGATGGTGTAACTTGAGTATTCATCTTAGGATGCACAAAAGTATGTTGTGTAGGCATAACCACATAAATCTAAGGAAAACTTTGAGTATCCTTCACACTATGAGTGGGAAAGACATATGTAACTATAATTGTATGCATAAGGATATTAGATTGTAGTGGTTTGAATATAGGTAAGTGCAAAAAGTTGGGGTAAAAAAGGGGATTACCTATGGACATGTTTTTCCTAAAAACTTGATAAATCTGAACTTCTGTAAATAATTTGAGATGGCTACACTCAAAATTTGAGGATGGTGTAAGAAAATGAAGTGTAGATTTTTTAGTCCAGTTTTCAAAACACTATTTTTAAAAATGGTTAAGTATAAACAAATCAGACATCTATGACATCTATAACTTGAATAGGAACTCCTTTTTTTAGGAAAATAAAGTAGATAGCTGACCATGTGGCCCCTCATTTTTTTATCATTGTTTAATATTGTTTAAAACCTTTTGGTAAGACTTTTTATAGGATAATATAATTTATAACTTATATATATATATATATATATATATATATATATATATATATATATATATATTTCAATTAATTATTTTTTTAATTAATTTTACAAGTAAATATATCCTAAAAACTAATAAAAAATGGATAACCAGCCTTGCAGCCTCCCTAACTACCTCAAAAAAATTGAAAACTATTTTTTTGAATGCATGTAGAATTATGTCTAGTTTATAACCATATATATATATATATATATATATATATATATATATATATATATATATTAAATTTGAATAAATGGAAAAAATGATATGCAAGCATATATAGGCATGTATATTTGAGGCATGTAGTGGCCTGAAAAAGCTATAGCTAGAAATCAACATAAATTAAAACCTTAAAATAGTCCAAAAATTCTAAAAATCATATATTTGGAAAGAGGAGAGTATCCTTGTCATCATGGTAATAATTTTATTGTTTTTATCATTGAAATTCATAGTGTATTTGGTGATGGAAGTTAAATTTTGTTGGTTTCTACCAAAACTCTTGGATTCAGAAGTGTGTTGATAGGTCCCATCCTTTGGCTTAGGAATCAAAGCCATTTCTGAGCCAAAAGGCTTGGTTTTTGAATTCAAACAAAACACAATGTGTACATGTTATAATGTGTATGTTCTATAATAGGTATGCATTATAACACATATGTTTTCCTTTAACATTGCACTAAAAAGTAGAAAATAACTATTGGAAGGGTTGTATGCTTTTTTATGCAATATGAAAAGAATGTGTATGCACTATAACACATACACATTCCTTCTACATTGCATAAAAAATCAAAAAAAATATATTGGAAGGGGGAGATGGTTTAATTATAAGGGGAATATAATTTAATAAAATAAATGTTAAGTATAAGTTCAAAATGTAGACTTATACTTTATATTTATTTTGGTAAATATAAAAAGTTTGGGTCACTCTACATCTAATAGAGTTGGTCTCATAGCTACATGCCTTACAATGTGGGTGATAGTTTTTTGAAATCCAATCTATTTAGTAATTGGTCATTTTTATTGTCTCAATATTGAACTTAGGGATTTTAGGGTATAGCTTTTACAATTGATGTCTATTTTTGGTAAACACATAGTCACTTTTTAGGTTTTTGTGCCTTTCAAAAATTTTACTAGCATTTCTAGAGTCCTAGGTTTGTAAGAATTGAAATTTACAAACCAATAACTTTGAATTCAAGACAAAATGGTGTAATTTGGACAACAAAGGTCATATTGATGACTTGCACACATCAACTAACTAGTTTCTATTAATTTCACTTGGTCATCATCTCTCCTTCATACCTAATCACTTTCTCCTCTTCCCTTATCATCCCTAATCACTTATTCCTTATCCCTTATCATTCTTAATCACTCCATAATTAATCCTCACCATCCCTCATAATCTATAATCACTCTGTCATCATCCCTAGTCATTCCCTCATTGACCTTCACTATCTATCATAATCCTAATAATTAATTTATCATCCCTAATCATTCCCTCTTCACCCCTAATAATACTTAATAACTCCCTCCTCACCCCTCATCATCTCTAATTACTCATTCATTTACCCTCACCATCTTTCATCATCCTTATCACTCCTTCATCATTTATAATCACTTCCTCATCAACCCTCATCATCCCTTATCATTCTCAATCAATCCTTCACCATCCATTATCACTCCCCCCTCATCCCTTATAATCCATAATCACTCCCTCCTCATCTTCATTATCCCTCACCATCCCTCATAGATAGTAAGGTAAATACATAACCCATTTTTAGGTTTTTATTATTCCAAATTGCTTGATGACATTTTTAGGAGTCCTAGGTTTGTAAAAATTAAAGTTTGAAAACCACTCACTTTGAATTCAATCCAAAGTGGTGTTATTGAGGTATAATAAAAGTCACATTGATGACCTACGCACATCAAATGACCACATTATGTTAATTTCACTTGATCATTATCCCTCCTTCATATCTAATCACTTTATCTTAATCCCTCATCACCCCTATTAACTCTCTCCTCATTCCTCATTATCCTTAATCACTCAATCATTAACCCTCACCATACCTCATCATCTCTAATAACTCTATCATTATCCCTAATCACTTATTCATTGACCCTTGTCATCCGTCATCATCATTAATCATTCCATTGTGCCTCATAATCCCTAATCACTCTTTCCTCATTCCTAATAATTCCTATTCACTCCTTCATTGACCCTTGCCATACCTTACCATCCCTAACCACTCCCTCATTTATCCTTACCATCTCTCATAATCTTTAACCACTCCTTCATCATCCCTTACCAACCCTAATAATATACCCCTCATCCCTCATAATACCTAAATATTCCCTCATCATCTTTATTGAACTTAACTATCTCTCATAGACAACAAGGTAAACATATCATCATTTTTAAAGTTTTTGTTCCTTCCAAATTAGTTGTTGGAATTTATAGGAATCCTAGGTTTTTCAAAATTAAAGTTTACAAGCCATTCACTTCGAATTCAAGCCAAAGTGGCATGATTGGGTTAGCACAGGTCATATTGATGACCTAGGCATATCAAATAACTACTCAATTTCACTTACTCATCAACCTTCCTTCATTCCTAATAACTTATTCCTCATCTCTCATCACCACTAATAATTATCTCCTCATTCCTCATTGTCCCTAGTTACTCCCTCATTGAACCTCACCATCCTTCATCATCTCTAATCACTCCCTTATTAACTCTCATCATACCTCATCACCCTTAATCATTCCATCATCCCCTCATCATCCCTAATCACTTATTCCTCATCCCTAATAATTACTAATAACTCTCTCATCATCCATCATCATCCCTTATCACATTATCATTGACCCTAACCATCCCTCATCATCCCTAATTACTCCATAACTATCCCTAATAACTCCCTCATTGACCCTCATCATCCCTAATAACTTATTTATCATCCCTAATCATTCCCCCTTAATCCTTAATAATACTTAATCACTCCCTCCTCATTCTCATTGACCCTTAACATCCCTCATCATCACCAATAATTCCATCATCATCCCTAATCATTCCCTCATTAACCTTTGCCATCCATCATGATTTCCTCATCATCCCTCATTATCAATACTCACCTCATCCTCTTCCCTCATAATCCCTAATCACTCATTCCAATACCTTGATGGTGGGTGTAGTGGTTTCACGCTTGAGCTTGATTGGATTATGTTTAATTCCAAATTTTACTCACTCAAATAAGGCCAAAGGAAACTCTTCTTTCATTCATCCTATTTCACTCAAAACAAGAATTCAAATATATTGCCTAATTGTTTGGTGGGATTTAAACATATATATGGTTATCCATGTCCAAACCATGGAGAGAGTGTGTATCTAGATCCCTAGGCTAGAATAAATAGGTAAGTAAGAGAGAAAAGGGTGGGATGAAATTTTGATACATATATATATTAGGATTTGGTAATCTAAGACACCCCTTCATGTCAATGTTACTTGTGATTAGGTCCCTTATAGACTAAAAGTGACACAAAAACACCATATATACTTATGATCAAGGTAAATTCAAATGATGGACCCACCACACTAATGCAACCCATACATAGTGAATTTCATTCAATGATGTCAAGTAGTCAAAACAAAATATTATATTAATAGGATAGGGACTAACCATCACATAATTTTACCCACACTTGTATTTCATTATGTATCACATCAACATCATGAAATATGTATAAATATGACATACATCTATTCTATGATATGGAAAGTAGGTAGGATAAGAACAAAGATAAATATTAGGAAGAAAACTTCCCTTACCTTATTAGGTAGGGCATAACTAAGTAGGTATGGAAAGAATAAACCTATCTATCAAAAAAAAAAAGATTCCCTTCATAGTTATGCCTTAATCCAGAAGAAAACAAAGCAAAGCTAGATATTAGGAAGGCAAACTTACATTAATAGATATGTCTTACTCCTTTGATATTTATCGAGAAAGAAATATTCCCCTGATATTATATATTAAGTGAAGTAAATATAGGTATCAAGAATGAAATCTTCCCTTGCCTTATTCCTTGGTAGAGATGAATTAGGTAGGGTAAAGGGTGGGATGAAATTTTATTACTTACATATATATATTGGGATTTAGACATATAATAATCCCAATCTTAGAGTTGATAATCTAGATTTATAGCTATATAGATAGGGGAGATTAGAGAATAGTTGATACTTACAATCTCAAACCCATATTTGATTGTTCATTTTATCTATATGTCATTCAGAGTATTTCATAGTAGACTAGATTACCAAATAGATAGATAGGTGGTCACCAAGATGATAGACTGTGTTCCAATTTAGTATATGATAGAATGTGTTTCCCAACCCAAATTGGTCTATACCCAACCTAATCTATACCCATCTTGATCTATGAAGGTAATTAAGGGCATATACCTTAATCCAGTATGATAAGGGGATAGTTAGAGTTTGCACATGTTTCTATGGTCCTCAAGGCCAAAATAGGTCCCTATCATATTCTAAGTAAGCCTCGATCCGCAATAAAATATATCAAATGATAGTGTAGGAATGCCCCCTACCCCCTACCATATTTATATGAGGGTCACCATTCTAAATTCCATACCTCAATCTCAAACATTACCTATCAGATATAAGCTAATGGAAGATTTCCCTACCTATTTCATCTATGCCAAGGAATAAAAAAATACAATCTTGCCTTTTTGATATCTATCTTTTATTCACCTAATAACTTTTATCATCCCTAATAACTCCCTTTAATTCCTTTATGGTGTGTGTAGTGTATTTATACTTGTGTATGATCATCCCTAAACACTCCTTTCTCTATATAGGTTAGAATGCCAACTCTCCTTTCATGATATGGATCAATTAATGACCCCTCACTTGAATCATGTGTTTTAGTGCATATTTAATAGGAAGGAATGGAATGAAATAATATTTCATATATGGGGTACAAAAGTTCAACCAGATAATAGATATTATCCCCTATATATAGATACCATGCAATACCTTTTCATTGTCACTCATCATCCTTAACCATTCCCTTATTGACCCTCCTTATCCATAATCACTCACTCATCAACCCTCATCATCCATAATCACTCTCTCATCATCTCTTATTATCCCTAATCACTCCCTCATTGACCCTCATCATACCTCATCATCCCTAATAATTCTTTCCTTGCCCCTCTCTATCTGTAATCACTCCCTTCAATACCTTTATTTCTAATTTTCCTTAGTCACACCTTTCTATAAATACATTAGAATTCCCCCTCTCTTTTTAATATATACCTTAGGCATTCAATTGGGAATTCAATTAGGTATCAATTACTATAGGTATGGTTAGGTAATACATACATACATACATATATATATATATATATATATAGGATTAGATATGGGTATTTAAGATTAAGATATGGCTTGGGGTATTTTATCAATAAGGGAGTACTCAAGCATACTCAAGTACAATAAGGTAGGTAGGATATACTCAAATAGGTAGGGCAATAAGGATATATAGGTAGAGCATACTTAAGTAAAATAAAGTAGGTGGGTCATAGTCAAGATCAAGATATGACTCAAATATTTAATCTGGTAGGGCATACTAAAATAGGTAAATTAGGTATGTAATACTAAATATTATATGTCTGTTACATACATAACATGATTCAAAACTATATTTCTCATTTTATCTATCAGGAATCAAGATTCCATTGACAACAATAAAAACTAAGTAGGTAGGGCATAACTAAGTGGGTAGGAAAATAATATATGCAAACTATATATTAGGAAGTAAGCTTCCCTTAATAGCTAAGAATATATTCTAGAAAGGGAAAATAGGTATGAAAATGACAAAGCTATATATTAGGAAGGGAGATTCCCTTACCTTATTGGGTAGGGCATAGCCAAGTAGGTAGGGTCAGAACAAAGTTATCTATTAGAAAGTAAGCTTCCCTTGATAACCATACCTTAATCTAGAATAAAATAAAATATAAATAAAAATAAGATAAAATTACCTTGAAATTTTTGCCTTTATACCTTGTTATTAATTAAGATTATAATCTTCCCTTAATACGATATTAGGTGAAGAAAATCTAGATACCAAAAAGGCAAGCTTCCCTTGCCTTACTCCTTGCCATAGATGAAGTAGGTAGGAAAATATCCATTGACTTAATAGGTAGGGAAATTTTATGATCAGGAATACTCATATATCTATGTTTTTCCCCCCATTCTTATGTTATACTTTGATATATTGTATTGGGGACTAAGGAATACTCATAGTATGGTAGGGCCCTAGTTTGACCTTTAGGACCATTGAGTCATGCCCAAGATTTAAGTGGGCCCCATTTGATATAATGGTTTAAGTTATATGCCTTTCATTACCTTTATATTTCAAGTTTAGTATAGATTGGTTGGTTATAGATCAAGTTGGGTTTAAAAACACACTCTATTAGCTACCATAATGGAACACACTCTGTTATCTACTAGATTGGAACACACTTTACTATACTGGTGACCACATAGGTATCTATCTATCAATCTATTATACTATGAAAATACACTCAATGAAATATATAGAAAATGAGAAGTCAAATATGGGGTTGAGATTGGAATTATCAACTAGTCTCAAGTCACCCCTATCTATATAGATATAAATTTAGATTCTCAACTATAGGATTTGGATTATTAGATGCTTAAATCCTTGTGTGTGTGTGTGTGTGTGTGTGTGTGTGTGTGTGTGTGTGTGTGTGTGTGTGTGTGTGTGTGTGTGTGTGTGTGTGTGTGTGTGTGTGTGTGTGTGTGTGTGTGTGTAAGTAATATAATTTCATCCCACCCTTTGATTTATTTCCTATGTATTTATTCTATTTTATGGCTCTAGGTACACTCTCTTTTCATGATCTAGGTGTGAATCACAATATAGATCTTTGAATCCCACCAAAGAATCAAATGATATCTTTGAGTTCTTTATTTGAGTGATATAGGATGAGTGAAAAAAGAGTTTATTTGAGCCTTATTTGAGTGAGTAAAAATTTGGAATTAGAACATAAACCAATCAAACACAAATAAGAAGCTATTGTACCCACCATCAAGGTATTATATGGAGTGACTAAGGATGAGGAGGGACAAGGAGGTAGTGAGTAGAGATGATGAGGGAATAATTATAGATAATGGTGGATGGTGAGGGCCAATGAGGGAGTGATAAGGGAGGATAAGGGAGTGATTAAGGCTGATGCGGTGTTATGAAAGTCAATGAAGAAGTGATTGGGGATGATGAAGGATGAGGAGGGACTGATAAGGGAAAATAAGTAATGATGAAATAATGATTATGGTTGATGAGGGATGGTAAGGGTTAATGAGGGAGTGATTAGGGATGATAGGGGAGTGAATAGAGATGATGATGGATGGTGAGGGTCAATGAGGGAGTAATTAGGGATGAGGAGGGATGAAGAGGGTCAATGACAGACTAATTAGGGATGATGAGGGAGTTATTAGATATGGTAAAGGTTAATGAGGGAGTGATTATGGATGATGAGGAATAAGGAGGGAGTGATTAAGGATGATAAGGGATGAGGAAAAAGTGATTAGGGATGAAGGACGGATGATGAACAAGTGAATTTAACACAAAGTGGTTGTTTGATGTGCAAAAGTCATTAATATGACCTATGTTATCCAAATCACACCACTTTAGCTTGAATTCAAAGTGAGTGCTTTGTAAAATTAAACTTTGACAAACTTAGGACTCCTAGAAATGTCAGCAAATAATTTGTAAGGTATAAAAACCTAAAAAATGATTATATATTTACTAAAAATAGACATCAATTATAAAAGTTATGCCTTAAAATCCCTAGGTTCAATGCTGAGACCCTAAAAATACCTAAGTACTTACCAGATCAAATTTTGAAAAATATCTCCCATATCGTAAGGCATGCAACTATGAGACCAACTCTATTGGATGCAAAGTGACCCTAATTTCTTATATTTCCTAAAATAAATTTAATGTATAAGTTTACATTTATTTATTTTAGTAAAACATTTACCTCTTACAATAGATATTTTTTCTTTTTTTAGTGAAATCTAAAGGCAACATGTATGTGCTTTAATGCTTGCATTTTATGCTCACTAAACATAACACATGCATTTAGGTTCATTGATTTTGAGCCTAGTTTGAAATAACACATACACTATTTGTAATGTCCATAACATGTATGCATTATTTCAAACTAGGATCAGGATAAATGAACCTAAATGTGTACATGTTATGTTTGGTGAACATAAAGTATAGGCAGTATAGCACATACATGTTACATTTACATTACACTAAAAAAATGTATATAACACATACATATTATGGTAAATGTACACAAAATTATTCCTTAGATATGTGCACTTACACAAACCTATTATATAATCATTATCTCTAAAAGATAAATTAATATTATTGAAAGGATCATTAGATTGTTCCTCATATGTGACAACCTTGGCATTCTTTTAAATCTCATCACTAGTTACATGTAATAATGTATCAATCATGTGTGAATTCATTTTAATATACTTAGTTAATTAGAATCAAATTATGTCATCAAATATACCATAACCATTTCCATGATTAGTATCCATATAAAATATATTATCCATTATAACTTGTGTGAAAAGGGTAGAATCATAAATCATATTTCAAACCTTGAAGTAGAAATATAAAACCCTAGTAAGGTAGAATAAAACTCTAAAGGAAACTTAGGGTTTACCACACTAAAAAAAGGTCAAGTTTACCAAAATGTCTTAACTTATATTGGATCTAGTGATATAAAAAAACTAAAACGTAGATAATCTAGATCAAGTATAAGATATATCCTAAATTATGAAAAATCAAAATGTAAAATCAAATGATTTATTTCTCTTATTATTTATAGAGATGACAAGAGGATAGGGTACATAGCTTATTTACTAGTCTATTTTGATTTATCTCCATGCATAGTAACCTATAGCAGTTTGAAATAGATATGTGGTTATTCAACTGAAGAGTTTAACTATGATAATCTGCCAAGACACTGTGAGTAAAGTTTTGACACCTGAAATAGTCATATATGTTTGTTGTCTATCAAAACTTTTCTTTCTATTTTTTTTGGTTTGTTCAACCATAAAATGTTACACCTACCTATCAAGATGTTTTCTATGAAATTTCATATGCTTGGTCCTAGACATTGATTCAAATTCTTTTTCTTTGACCTTGAATCCCTAGTTATAATTTTGACACTTTGTTTGGCCTATAAAAATGGGTAATAAAAATGGGTTGGGTAGCTCCAACCACACTTGAATAAGTGGTTGAGAATTTATTATGTTCTAATACTTTGAAGATAGCTCAAACCACATGTAGTTCTCTCACATTTGTATATGTATACTCAGTAGCGATCTACTATAATGTGTGAAATATGTTTAGATTTCAAAACTTGACAATATATAAATTTGACCTTCTTTTTAGTATTCATAGTTGGCTTAGGAACCGTTCGTTTGAGAGGTTTTCAAATTTGGACACTTTAGAATAGTGCATCAAGGATGTGCATATAAAATATGTGGGCCATTCCAAGGGAAGGGTTTGAATTATAAAATAGTCGATTAGAGAACTTGGAATGTTATTAGTGAAAGAAGACACTATCAGTAACTGGTTTGATTATTTTCAGCACTATCTAAGATGGAGGAAATTATGATCTAGAGAATGTAGGCTGTCTACTTAAAATGATAGTTCATTTATACATATATTGAGGAGATCATGTATGTCAATGAAAAAAATGAGAGATATATAGATGGCTAAGAGAAAATGTGAAAAAGAGTCATATATGTATGCACAAGTCATGTATGTCAAGGATAGGTCAAAATTAATATTATAAAGTATCTAATACCAAATTTATGTATTTATAGGTGCAAGATTCGAAGTAATGTTTTTGAAGCCCAGATTTAAGTGAACATAATAATTTTAAAAAATGGACTTATTTGTAATTTTGTCTAAAGTTTTTATGATGTAAATATTTATTCAAAGAGTACAGTGCCCTTAATAACATTCTCTATCAAGGTTAAATTTTCTAATTTAACTATTTTTATATTTAAATATATTTTTTTATTTTTAAAATTTTAATATTATTATGAAATCTTACGGTATTCAAAATATATCTCTAAACCGTACACATAATCTCATGTTTATAATTCTTAAATTAATTATTTAAATTAAATTTTTATTTGATACATATTATTTACCATAAATAAATAATTGTTTGAATATTTATATTACAATTTTATATAAACCCGTTTATTCATAAAGTTATTGGTAAATATTTAAAGGGGATGAAGTACAAATCCATCTTATGGATTAGTATATTAAAATTGGCCTCGTTAAAGTTTTCAAAGAATAATACAACTAAGATTTTTAGTATATAAAACAATTTTTATATGACTTAAAAAGAAGTGAAATTTGTCAATAAATATTTAAAGGGGATGAAGTACAAATCCATCTTATGGATTATAAATGTATATTAAAATTGGTCTCGTTAAAGTTTTCAAAGAATAATACAACTAAGATTTTTATTATATAAAACAGTTTTGATATGACTTAAAAAGAAGTGAAATTTGTCTTTTGGGTCAAAGCTAAAATTCTCTTTGGAAGTCTCTAAAAGTAACTTTTTCCAGTTTTTTATACTTGTTTTAATGGGAAACGTATCATCATGTTTGTTAAGAAAGAGAATATAGAAATACACAGGTGGTCTACAAAAGAATGTGGTCATATGGAATTAGTCTACACGTAACAATCAAAAAAATTATGGCATGAAATCATATCCTATAGAATATAATTTGGTTGGAAAAGTCTAAAAATAAAACTTTCATAATCATTGTTTAGAACATATTCACTGATAGGTAATGATCATGAAAGTTGAAAAATAATCTATAATATATGGAATGCAAACTCTAAAACAATACCAAACAAATTTTAAATATAGAAAATTTTAGTTATAAATTTTGATAATAAGGCAGTAAAGTAAATCAAAGATAAACAATATTTGTATACTGAAACACAACGGTCATTGTAAGTAGAATATTATATAGATACTGCTAATAATGTCACTGCAACAAACATCAACTCCTCAACAAATAACAACAAACCAAAACTATATGATAATAATGAAGACACTCTTCTGAACAAACCCTATACCTAAAATTTAAATGGAAAGAGAGAAGACACTGAGCGCCGCCTCCTTTTCCTTCATCCTAAAACTTCCAATATTATAATAATGAAAACAGCCTAGTTTACCATACCCTCCATTGTATTCTCAAATGTTGTTTTATTTAGATTGCAGAAGTTGAAAACATATAAATATTCAACACAATAATTAACCAAACATTTCTGCCCAAAACCTGTCCACCAAGTCGATGAAGACAGGAGAAGTAAGTCGAGAATAATAGTAAAGAAACTCCTGAACATTCACCAGAGTTTCTTCGTCCTCCATTACAATTTCCTTCAGTTTTCTCTCCAATTCAACACATGCCTCTGCTCTTGGCTCGGCCCAAACAGACGCAGGTACTTTTTCCTCTACTTTGCGTTTCTCTCCGCCATTTGTGTCAACCACGTGTCCATTTCTGATATTGCCAAAGTTCAGAAAACTGCCCTCGTTTACTTTTATTCCTTTTCCCTTGCCACTGCTTTCTGTAATATGACCCTGCTGTTTATGCATGATGGGATGTTGTGAGAAATTGGTATAATTATTATAATGGTGTTGTTCTCTGAAACTTCCCTGTAACTTGTGCTCAACAACGAAGAGGCCTTTAACGGTACAAGCCGAAGCAGACAGCCACCTTTTTAAAACCTAAATCACTGTTGGCAGGCGATTCACCAACTATTAAAGAAAGAGGGATCCCAACCTAATCATGTGAAAATAAAAGTAATTGGATTATAGCTAAAATATTCTTCTTTCTTCTTCCTGGTATCATTGTCCACCTTGCTTTTCCTTCGCTTGTGGGGCTCCACTATCACCCCTCAAATCTTTATCTCTGCAAAAAGCTTCTCAACGTTGCTTAATAAAGTACCATTCTGCCTTCTTTAGGGAAAAGAAGAGAAGCGTCCATTTCTTTGTTTGACTAAGAAAGGTTGATTATTTCAATTTGACAGTGATAGATCAAATGCAACGACGGGGCAAGACAAGCTAGGGAAAGTGATGTTTGTTGAGCTAGCTTACTCTAATGGATACAACTTTCATGATAGCCTTTTGTTTCTCCATTTATTGTCTCTGGACCATTCATATGGTCATGGCCTCATTGCTTATGCCTCTTTTTTAACGGATGGGTTCATCCAACTTTTTCTATCTTCTTGTTATTAGTTATTGGAAGTCGACATGCACATGAATCTAGTCTATGTTTAAATTCAAATCATCTATAAATAGACAAGAGATTAGGTTTATTTGGTCATCAAGTATTGTCAAGTATCAATCTGATCCCCAACAAAAATTATTGTTGGATTATTATTATTATTATTATTATTATTATTATTATTATTATTATTATTATTATTATTATTATTATTATTATTATTATTATTATTATTATTATTATTAGTTTGCTTATGCCTCCCTTTTGTATGAAGAGGCCATCCTACCCTTTCCATTTTTCTTATTTCTAGTCATTAGAATTTGACATGCACATAGATTTAACCAAATTTTGGATTCAAATCATTTATAAATAGACAAGTAATTAGGTTCATTTGGTCATCAAGCATTATCAATTACCTATTTAATCCTCAACAAAAATTGTTGTTAAAGCACTCTTGGAGCATTTTACAAGAGTTATTTATGTTATGATTTTTTTTTTAATTGATTTTTTTTTAGCTTTGAGGGATATGAAAAATTAGAAGGGCTAGCTAGCACATGCTAGCAACTAATCCTAATATACATACCTCCAAATCAAATTATTATTGATTACATATTTAAAGATTTCCGGGGGATGGAAGTCAAAGTGCGCAAAATTAGGGAAAGAATTAAAAGAGTGAAAACAAGCAAATAAAGTCCTATGTTCATTTTACAATTGATAGTTCCTAGCCAGTACCATCTATATAACCTTAATAGTGGACTAGGAATGTTCATACAACATTGGTGTCATTTTAATTCAAATCGAGACTCAACAATGACAAGATTGACAATTTTAAAATTACAGTGGCAGGTTTAGATTATGATTATAGATACATCAATATTTATTAATGTTTATATGCTTCTTTATTATGTTTTACATGTTTATGGTTCTAGTTTGAGGTATGCATATTTATATCCATATATTTTGGTGAGCCCAAACTATTTTACAACTCCTAATGTTTCATCTTTGGATGAAACCACTTTGTAGATGTTATTAGGTCTAAAATTGTGAGTGTTTCCATACTTGATTGTGCTTGATACCAAATCTTAGGTCTATTCTAATTTATATATTTTTTTAAAACCTTAATGAGTTTTGTATATGTGGTATATTTAATTTCCTATTTTATTTAATTTTATGCTACCATTTTTTTAATAAAAAATTACTTCCAACTCAAATAGTTGTTAGGATTAGTAAAAAAGAAAAAAGAAATGTTGAATAACCCTTGGTTAAATCTAAATTAGGATTGAAAAATAAAATGGAATCAAAAACTACAAACATATCTTTTCGAGATGATGATGTGCTATGGTAAGGTAATGCACTTCCTTGTTTGAAAGTGGGTATTCCTTTGCAAAACATTGTAGGTCCTTATTTTGAATATAAATAATAATAATGTGATTTTGAATGATGAAGGGGTTCCTTCCATGAATGAAAGCTTTAAATTATGGTTTTTCATGATAATTTAGATTATAATGATATATTGTTTGATTTTGATGGATATTTGAATGCTCAAGCCAATAGTAGTGTTAAAAGTAGTTAAACAACTCAAAAAAAAAAATCAAATTTCATTAGTGAGAAAAATAAACCCTTTAGTGTTCAATATAAAAACTCTCTCTTAGAAAACCTTCAAGATATTTTGAATATGTCAAAAAAAATTAAAATAATTTATATGAAAACATTTGCCTTATAATGTAATCTTTTTATATCCGTCTTTTGATCATCATATTTTCCAATCATATTATAATCCTCTTCTTTCTCAATCATCCCATTTCAAAATCATTTATTAATCCCTCCATTTCTCAATCATCTCTTAATCTTCCCATTTATCAACTAAAATTGTAAGCTTTAATGTCCAAGCATATATATTGTGACTTATGTCATCACTTTGCCTACCAAATCAATGGTAACTCATTACATTAATGATATATTTTCACAGTCCACTTCTTCCCATGAAATCTCATATTCTAAATCATTTTTAAAAAACTCCATCAATACTTCTCATCAATCACCACCAATTTGAAATCTTAAAGTGGCCACCACCATGCACATTCTCCATAATATATATAAAATCAAATTAAAACCATTTATTAAAGAATGCAAAAATTAAATATGAAAAAAGAAATTCCAATGCTATTTTTCTTAATTTTTTTTAGTTCATGAAACTCTTTTTTATCATTTTTCTCAAGAATTACTACTCTGATAGTTGGTATTGTTTAAAAGAAAATGAGATCCTTTGTACATTATATTAGATTTGTTTATTATTTTTCCATAGAATTTTCTCATGATGATAGATTATTAACTAAGATCTTTCCTAAAATATTAAATTATTATGCTTTTGATTGGTTTCATATTCTTCTATATGGATCAATTCATTATGTTATGATTCTTATGGATTATTTCTAAACTCACTTTC
This sequence comes from Torreya grandis, assembly GCA_037957365.1. Classification (NCBI taxonomy): domain Eukaryota; kingdom Viridiplantae; phylum Streptophyta; class Pinopsida; order Cupressales; family Taxaceae; genus Torreya; species Torreya grandis. Next base: position 119,656 of record JARHVA010010245.1, read on the forward strand.
AAATCAAAATTGATGTGAAAGTCATATTTTTAAAATCAATTCAAATTAGGAAAGAAACAAATTAACATAATAGTGATTATGTATTTACATTTAAAACAATGGTCATTAAAATGAGTTTTGAACCACTAAATAGTGAATTTAAAAGTCATTTGTTATAGTTGTCTTATTATTATTAAAGATAAAGTTGTCTTTTATTTTTTAAACTTATTTTGATGAGATTTAAAGTAATTAAAGTTAAGAGTATTTGAAATTGGGATTTTGGATAAAACATATTGTTGATTATAATTTCAATTTCCCTTTTATATACACATTATTTTAAATTTACTGATACATTTATGTTTTAGGGTTTGTTGATGTATTAATATCCTCGAATGTATGTTCATGCAAACACTAGGACTAGGATTGACCAACTTGTAATAATTTATTAGAGATGTTTCATAGATTATCATTATTACTACACTTGAATCACATCACCATTACATAAACTTATTTATCTTCCTCAGTGTTAATACCATTCCTCTAACTTCTTCTTCCCCATTTCTTGCGCATGGGCCATGTAAAGGATTTGATTACAGAAATCTTGTGGAAATTGTGTTTGGCAAACATCATCAATCAGGTTGATGACATTGAATAATTTTTTTATTTTTATTTTAGGGATTTATTCTAAACTTATAAAGTTACCCTTTATATTTTTTCAATTAGACATGAAATAATCACCCACCTTGGTAAGAAATCAAAGACTTAGTTTAAGAAGATATTATACTAAGGAAGACACATTAGGATAAAAGGCCTTAAAAGTATCAAAAATAGGATTTGCACTTATGAGGTTTACCAAGTATTTGGAGTCCTCAACTTTGTTCTACTTAGGGATTTTTATATATGTTGTTCCTTTATATTATCTCTCCTAGCCATTTATAGGTTATATCATGTGAAACAAATAGATAGGCACTCACACTCACAATGCTAACATATCCCTTAATATTCAAGACTTAAGTGATACCTCAATGTGCATCATGAGAACATTGAGAACCACACTATGAGAATAAAATAAACAAATACAAAAATGTACATTAACATTACACAAAAAATTAAACACACAAACATAATCTAAGTAAACAAAGATCAATATAAGAAGGTCCTTCACACATATATAAATCCATATTTATATTGGCATAAATGTACTATCCATTACAAAGAATATATCATATAATGGTCTCTATTAGAAGTCAAAATTTATAGATGAAATTATTATAAAGGGTTTACACTCAAATCCAATAAACCCTAGTTCCATGATCTCATACACAATCTTATTCAACACTTGCAAACATGTGACTCCCTAGGATGTCTTAAATGAGAGGCCAAGGTCCTTATTTATAGCTTTCTTATACCCCTTGAACCTCTTCTGTTTTTCACTAATTTAGCTCTTTTCAAGAACTATTTTTACATCTTATATTATTTCATTTATTATCCTTCCACATATCCTACACAATGGTATATTCCCCTAACCTCATGGCATAGTATTGTTCAACTCAGATTGATCCCACATAATCCTCATTCTACATGTCTATATGATCACCATGTTTCAAATCCATCAATGTGTTTCCTTTCCCAAATGAGGTTCTTTAGTACATGTGTATTTTTTGTGACCCAAATAGTGCACACCATGATTCATGTGCAACTTTCCCTTCTCTATGTGCATGATCTTCCATGATATACTTTACAAGTATCTAAGAGTATATGCTAGATGTCACTCATACATCAAGTCTTAGATATACTTTGCATGGTTTCCTTAAGTGAAATTATATGATATTTACATTCCCCTACAATTTATTTCTGGTTTGTCCTAAAACAAGTTACTACTTGAATTTATTTGTGGTTGGTTTGCTTTCTTGTGCAACCAAAAATTTAACTACTTTAGCTTTTAACTCATTATATATATTTCTCTGATAAGTTTCTATATTATCTATCATTGATTCCCCATGTTTTTGATATCCTGTACGCATTGTACTTGGCTCTCCCATCAATTTTTATTGAACATTTGTAGATAAGTCATAATATTTCATGCACTTGTTACTTATCTCAACCCTTAACCTTGAGGCTTATTTGTTTAAACTTCATTTCCCTCTCTATTTTTTCTACTTATTCATACATGTTCTTCATCATATCCTCATGTGTGGTGACATGTGATTTTTCTCATGCCTCAACATATTCATTTGCATATTAATACCTTGTAAATATTATTTGGCCTCTTTAAATTTTAAATAAATATACTTTATAATATATTTCAAATTTACCACATGATATTCAAACTTTGAATTCAACTCTTTGATCCTTTCCACTAGGAGGTATTATTCCTTATTTGGTTTGTTGGTAGTTGTATCCATGTGAAAAAAAATATGTTATTTCCATACTCCTTTTTACCAAAAGTGATTTCCAAATCACATCCACACCCTCATACAATTTTGGTTATTTTGTTTCAATCATTTATACTAAGATTTGAACCTCATCTCTATGTTTATTTATAATTAATTTTTCCTTCTTCATTTCTCCCTATAAGGACATTATATATGTATCAAATAATATGTCCCACTTTGTCATCTCTAGGTATAGTTTCATCAATTTTAGCCTAGATACCTCTATTTTCATTTTACTAAGATCAACCACATTTATTTAGTTTTCCTCTTCCTCGTCAAGTACTTCACCTTGTCCCTTTTATTTCATGCATGTTTTCACAAGGACCTCAAACTGCTGCTCTAGAATATGATTATAAAAAATAGACTTGAGTTTTTCCAATGCATCTTTGGTCACAATACTACATCATTTATACCCATTGATACTTCTAAAGATATTAATCAATAACTATTCTCCCTACCCTTCCAGAAAGTTTTCCTCCTATTTTCAACACATCCTTTGACTATTTATTCCCATCTTACATAATGTTTCCATCTTTTTAGTTTTATTATTTTCATCTCACTTTGTGTCTCTATTTTAGTCTTCTAGAATTTAATCATTTGAGCCTTATCTCAATTCTTGGTGTATATTCTTAATGGTTGTGCACCCACTTTGTATGCATCTCTCTTCTTTAGAAACCAAATTTTGTGTAGTCATATCAATAGTTTATTTCACATCATCCTTATATTCTTGTGGGATACTAACTACAACTTCAATCATGGGCATAGAAGTCCCTAGTCACCTGGACTACTTGTACTATGATCTTATGGGCTCACACTAATAGTATAAGTACTTGTTATTAAGTTTATCTAGTAGTTTTTGTAATGGTAGTTTTCATATCTAAATGTTATAGACTTGAAATCAATGTTTGATTTCCTCTCTTATCCAATATTCTTCTTTGAACACATTCTTGAATAAGAATCATTGTTACACCTGACCCTCTGAGTTTAAATAAATTTATTTAGATATAAACTTGGAGTCATTTTAATTTGTGTCTCTTTGAAGGATGAACTTTCCTTAAGATCCATCTCTTTCCCTTTTTATTTTCCTAGTGAAATTTCCTCTTTTTTTGTTTTCTTCTTTGTTTTTCACCTCATCTTTGGGCAACAACCCCATCAATTACCACTAGTATTTCCAACGGGTTATTTTGTGTTGGTCTCACTAGTGTTGTGTTTATCCTCTTTATATGTCCTAACGCATGATATATTATAATGATATTTCCCCACTTTCACAAACATTAGAGGTTTAATCTCTAAGCTCCCACTTTATTAATCTTCATCAGCTAATGCTTCACCTATCCCTAGTGATGGATAATGTTGGTCAAATTTCACTCCCATGTTTGCATCTTTCAAATTTGGCCAAGTATAGTATTCAAAAAAATTCTTCAAAAGGAGTATTTCTCATTGAGCCACAAAAAAAATACCAATTGTCATTTCATTCAAAGACTTTGTTTTGGTATTTTGGTCAGGTGTTATTTCCTTCAGAGGCTTTATTTCGAATTTTTATTTTTTGACTAAGTGATTATTTCTTTTAGACTTTTCATTCAGCCAAGTGCCGAATTCTTTCAAATAATTTGTCTGAGACACTTTTTCAAAGGGCACTTCATTTTTTTTGAAAGGCACTTTGTAACTATTTCAAAGGAATTATTTCGGATAATTTGTCTGAGACAAACTTCCCGAAGGACACTTACAACATCTCTGAAGGGCACTTTTTAGGTAGGATGCCCTAAACAAAATGTTCGAAGGGTATTTTCCTTTCAAATGGTCCAATTCAACTTTTTCAAAGGGATCATTTCAACTTTTCCAAAGGGTATGTGACAACTTTTTTAAAGGGTATGTTTCAACTTTTCTAAATAAAATTTTCAAGCTAAAGGGGCACTTCAACTTTCCCAAAGGGTACTTTCATTTCAATAAAATATCCACTTTAGTTTTTCTGAAGGATCATTTACAACTTTCTTGAAGAGTATTTTCTTTGGAAAGTGGACACTTACAAATCTTTCAAATGGTCACTTTCATTTTTTCGAAGGGTCACTTATATTTTCAAAGGATCATTTTATTTTTTTCAAAGGTTACTTTACAATTTTTTCAAAGGACACATGCTTTTTTGAAGGGTACCTTACAAATTTTTTGAAGGGACATTTTCAACAAGCTGAAGGGTACTTTCATTTTTATGGAGGGCACTTAGCAGAAAATCTAAAAGAATTCTCTTAGGAAAATTGTCTGAAAATTTTATCCAAACAAAATCCTGAAGGAATTTTTTTGATGAAATGGACCAAACATAAATTTTAAAGGGACACTTACAAGAAGCCAAAGGTTATGTTCATTTCAGAAAGGGCCTTTTCACTTTGTCAAAGGGTCATTTTAAAGAACCAAAAGGGCCAAATGGAAAGTCTGAAAGAATTCTTTTGGAAAGATTGTTTGGTGAATTCTTTTGAAAAACTTGTCTGATAAAAATGAAGCAAAAGGGAAAACAAAAATGATCACAAGAAAAAAGTTTGAAGAAAATGCCTAAAGATGATGGACTATAAAAAGTCAATTTTAAACTATGGAGAATATTTGTTACTATTCAAACAAAGATGATGGCCACAGAAAGTCAATTTTAAACTATGAAGAATATCTATTTCTATTCAAAAGACTTAGTGGGAACATGAGAGCATATATAAAAGTAACAAATGGTTGAATCCTGAGCATTTACTGTAGACAAAACAAGCAAAATGGATAGGTTGATAGTTCAAGTCATTACTTTCATGAAATCAATAAATACAGGTGTCTAAAAGATAGCTAGTAGTTAGAAAGAACATTTTTTAACTGTCATCATGAGTTCCATTCCCCTCAGTAGTGTTATGTGTTAGCTTTTTCTATTCTTAGTTTCAAAAGTTCATGGATGATCTTTGATAAAAACAATTTCTTGTGTCACTCCTAAAGGTTTTATGCCACTTGTCACCATTCTCATGAATTGTTTTTTACAAGTAAACCTCCTGACATGACATGGCTTGCCCCATCCATCTCTCTCATGAATTTGTAACTAATTTTCATATTGATGACACATTTCCTTATGCCTCTTCAACTTCTATTCTCTAGCTCTTCTTCAAATTTCTATAAATTGAGACATTTTGGCTATTGTAGAGGGACCACATTTTTGGTATGCGAAAAACCTATTAAAATGACATTTCACTTTGCTTTTGAACATTGAATACAAGACCAATTATGAGTTTTTAAACTTTTGTCTAAGTATGTGAGTGATGTATAGTGGATCCAAGTGATATCAACATCCATACTCCCTTTATCCTTCATGTTTGAAAAAAGGTTCTAATGTTAATAGGTCATGTGAAGTGTGTTAAATGCACTAAAATCTATTTCAAGTATGCAATTATATCTATGGTGTGCAATCTACCCCTTAGGTCAAGTATCTTGTTGATTGTCTCAAGCATGTTACCTTCACATTGAAATAATATGTTAAGATCTTTCAATGCATGGAATTAGTCTTAGAAAGCATTGTTACTTAGTAGAAGTGTGATAGTCAGTGGGATATATTCTTGGTGGATCACCTCTCTGGCATATTTTTTATTTTATGTAAACTCTTGACTCTTTTCATGAACAAGCATTAGATTATGTGATATACATTTAGATAATAATTTATGGAGATAACCCTTTTCAATCCTATAGACTCATCTCTCTTACAAGTTTGCATGAACTTGAGGGATAATTCAATGTTGCATCAAATTGAAGGAGCTTCATAGAATGTCCCAGGGTGAAGAATTTGATGACAACATATACTTCATCGTAAACCCATTTATTTGTGCATTAACTACCATATATACACTATTAGCCTTTGTATTTTATATACTATATTTAACTTGTGCTCCAAATACTACATTTTCACCTCATAGAGAAACTTAGCTCAACTTAACCATTTACTATTCTTGGTATTTATAGTTACCAATGAATAGTGTTTCATCACACAAGCCTAATGAGCCCTTGGTACTAATATCATATCAATGTAAATATTATATACTCCTCTTTTAACTCTTCATCCACGTTTTCATACCATGCCTTCATATTATTTCTATATGAGTTAGTCATATGATGATTTCAAGCATGTGCTGAATATTTCACTATGTGTAATCCTACTTTAATAATCCTTTTAAATCCATATTTTCCATTTAAGATTATGATTTATTTAATAAATAGTAATATCAAGACTATACCCCACTTAGACTATTCACCATTTGATACACATATGTGCATGCTTTCACATCTTCCTCTTATATGTATTTTTATTAATTGTGAATTGTCCCTAACTTTGCCACTACATATGTAAAATACATAACCTATTTTAACATCATAACTTGTTGTCCTATGGAGATAAATATTGAGCTAATTATATGTGTGTCTACTCTCATATAGGTTGCAATAAATTTATCTTTAGGAATCATAGTACTCCTTCCTATTATCCCTAAGGCCTTTTCTACTTTGTTGATTTCAAAAATTATCTTAAATGCTCTATGCATATCTTCACCCTATTTATTTTATAGTTATTATCATGATTTTTCACATGGCCAAGATATTCAATTTGCATCCTACAATATGAAACCTTCCCTCATGAGTCTACATAAGAAAATACTTCACTAATTCCTCTAGATTTCCAAAGTATGGTATCCCATCAAATCCTACCCATATAGGTTCTACGTAATTAATTACCATACCTTTTCCTCTTACATCAATTTTGTGATAAAAAATCTATGATATTCCTTCTTTTGATGGTTAAAGTCATCAACCAGTATCTTCTTGAAAATTTTATGAATGTTTCTCCTTAAATTAAAAAAATCTATAAATTTCATGAGTGGTGTCAAGAATAGGGTTTCTTCTCCCACTTCTTCTTTGATAGTAGTGATTTTTTATAGTGGTGTCAATAATAATGGTTTCTAATTTTTATTGCATTCTCCCCCATGATAGCTTTTCCTCAAATTTAGAACTAGTTTTTAGAGTTATGTCTCCATGCTTTACATCTATTGCTTCATTTTGTCTTATTATCATTCTTTTAAGTCCTTGCACCTTTCTCCTCAGACTCTTTCATCAAGTATCTATAGAAGAACCATTATTTAAAACCCTCTTCAGTCCACCTGATCATTTACTCACTTCCCCTATGTGGCTCTACTCGAATGTGAAACCTAAAATTTAAGAGTCTTTCTCTTAACAGCATTGTGAACCCAATTTATAAAACTCTTATGTTTTTATTGGATTCCTTTTTTCCCATTAAATATCAGGTTATTCTCTTACTCATTTATTTTCACCCTACTTTTTATCTTGAAATTTAATTTGTAAATTATTCTTTTTAAATCCACTATTACCCTATTATAACTATGTGTGCATTGATTATCTTACCTACCCCATCAATTTTTCCTCGTGTGTTATCACTTCCAAAAGTTATGTAATCCATCTCTTTATTTATTCTTTATTCATTCATGGGTTATGTGCACTAGATACCAAGTCCAAATTTCCCCCTGTGCATCAAGATTATGTGCCATTTAACACACTATAATAATGTCTTGATCCTATATGATCCATTCTATTTTCACACTTATTTGCATATGCCCATATTTACTTCACTTATATTTCTAACCCCACACTTATCATGCATAAATATCTCTTGATCATTTTCTCACTTACAAAACATCTTATCATGCCATATGTTTCTAATTTCACTAATCAAGTTAACAAGTTCTTTGATTTCATCCCACTTTCAGCTTGTATGCTTTGTATTCCACCATCCTATACAAATTATGGGATTGTATCTCCCTTATTACAAACTTAAAAAGATAACCCCTACTAAAAATACTTAGACATATGACATAATAATCCTAATTTATTCCTTGTTCAGCTCACCTAACTAGATTTAAAGGATTTCTAATGCTTATTAACATAAAGAAAATAAACATGTTAATCAAAACAAATTAGAAAGCAAGATTTATTTTTGCATTGCAATTTTCTCTTGGAAAGAATGCCTTATTTATGGCTTTCTCACACAAAAAATTCAAAAAATATCTAGAGCATATTTTTAAAAATATTCATTTGGAATATCTCTCTAGGGTCTCATACTTGTTTTCCTTCTCTTATGTGTGTATTAGGTTGACTTTACTAGGTGGCATTGTGTCAACATATATCACATGTTTTCCCTTGTCCTTACACTTTTTCCTTCCCATTGAGGTATATTTATTAACTCTTTCTTGGACCAATTGTTCTTGTGTTGAATTTTAATCTTTCCACTCCTTCGTGGTGCCCCTTTTTTTAATACACAAAATGAATCTTTGACAACCTTGACATTATTTTAAATCTCATCACTAGTTATATGTAACAATGTATCAATCATGTGTAAATTCATTTAAATATACTAAGTTAGTTATCATAAATTTACATCATCAAATATGCCATAACTATTTCCATGATTAATATCCATATAGACTATATTATCCATTACAACTTGTGTGAAAATGGTAGAATCATAAATAAGATTTGAAACTTCAACATAAAAATATAAAACATTAATAAGGTATAAATAAACTCTATGAGAAACTTAGGGTTTACCACACTAGAAAAAGATCAATTTCACCACAATCTTACAACTTATATGGAATTTAGTGATCTAAACAAATTAAAATTTGGATAATTTAGATTGTATAAGATATATCCTAGATTATGAAAAATAAAAATATTTATTTCACTCATTATTTATACAAATGACAAAAAGATATGGTACTTAGCATGTTCACTGATCTATTTCAATCTATGTCCATGCATATTAACCTATAACATTCTAAAATGGATATGTCATTGATCATCTCAAGAGTCTGACTGTTAAAATTTGCCAAGATGCTACCAATAAGGTTTTGACACATGTGATATTCATATATGTTTATTATCTATTAGAACTTTCCTTTCTATTTTTTTTGGTTTATTCAACCAAAACATGTAGTACCTAACTGTCAAGATGTTTTATATGTAATTTCATATGTTTGGTCCTACACATTGATTCATATTTGTCTTCCTTCACATTGAATCCCTAGTTCTACATTTGACACTTTATTTGGCCTATAGAAAAGGGTCAAAATATGGGTTATAAAAATCCAAACACTCTATGAGAGGTGGTTGAGAATTTCTTATGTTTCAATACTCTGAAGAGATTTCAAACCACATGCAATTCTCCCACATATGTGTATGTATGCTCAATAGAGATCTAATATAATATATACAACATGTTTAACTTTAAAAACTTGATGATATACAACTTTGACCTTGTTGTTGGTGTTCATAGTTGGCTTAGGGACTATTACTTTGAGAGGTTTTTAGATTTGGACACTTCAAAATAGTGCCTCAAATATGTGCATATAAAACATGTGGGCTAATCTAAGGGAAGGTTTTAATTTATAAAAGTAATTGATTGGATACCTTGGAATGTTGTTGGTGAAGGAAGACACTACTAGTAACTAGTTTGATTATTGTTGAAATTATCTAATATGGAGAAAACTATGATCTAAAGAATGCAAGTAGTCTACTTAAGATGATAACTCATTTATAAATATATTAGGGAGATCAAGTATGTGAATGATAAAAATTTGGGAAGGCCAAGCCCATAGATGGATAGATGGCTAAGAGAGAATGTGAACAAGAGTCATGTGTGTATACACAGGTCATGTATGTCAAGGATCAGTTAAAAGTAACATTGTAAAGTATCTAATACTAAATTTATGTGCTTATAGGCATAAGAATCTAATAAATGCTTTTGAAGACTAGAACCAAGTGAACACAATAATTAAAAAAGTTTGGACTTGTTTGTGATTTTGTCTAAATTATTTTTACAATCTAAATATTGTTCGAAGAGTACACTTTTCCCCTAAGAATATTCTTTATTAGTATCAACTTTTCTTAGTCAACTCTATTTTATATTTAGGTGTGTATTATCATTTTGAAAATATATTATTCTGTGATATTCAAGATACATATATGAACCTTACATATCACCTCATGTCTCTAATTTTTAAATTAATTAATTAAATTAAATTATTATTTTATACATATTATTTAGCACAAATAAATGTCAATGAATATTTGTATTGAAATTTTATATAAATCCATTTATTCATAAAGCTATTGGTAAGCGTTTAAGGGTGATGAAATATAAATATATATTATATATTTTAAATGTAAATTAAAGTTGACATGGTTAAATTTTTCAAAGAATAATAAACTAAGATTTTTATTATATAAAATAGTTTTTAACTATTTTATATAATTTAAATAGAAGTGAAATTTGTCTTTTAAGTCAAAGATAAAATTCTCTTTTGAAGTATATGAAAGTGACTTTTTCTATTTTTTTATATTTATTGTTTTAATGGGAAACCTATCACCATATTTGTTAAAATAAATAATATATAAATACATAGATGGTCTATAATAAAAATGTGGCTAGATGGAATTAGTTTGCACTTCAAAATCAAAAAAATTATGACATGAAATCATATCCCATAGAATATAACTTGGTTGGAAAAGTTTAAAAATAGAATTTTCATAATCATCATTTAAAATATTATCACTAATAAATAATGGTCATGAAGGTAAAAAAAAAAAACCAATCACATATAGATTGTAGACCCTCAAAAAACACCAAAAAAACCTTAAACATAAGAAACCCTAGCTATAAATCCTAACAATAGGGTAGTAAAGGAAACCCTAAAAAATTAAACAACATTGGCACATTGAAACATAACGATTGATACAAGTAGAGTATTGTATAGAAACTACTAATAATGTCACTGCCACAAACACTAACTGAATAAGTAACAACAAACCAAAACTAAATAAAATGCCACTATCAAACCAACATAAATAAAACAACCACCATCAAATTTCCATTCTTGAAAATGTAACAAAGCAATGTTGTCAACAAGTTAAAACATCATGCATAGAGATAACCCACCAAGAATAATAAGAAAACATACATCATAAAGTCATAAGATATTGCAAAAGAGTCATAGAAGTCCATATCTCCTTACCTAAAAAACAACATCATCGAATTGTCCTCTTGTAATCAAATCCGATACCTAAAATTTTAATGGAAAGAGAGAAGACATGGAGCACCACCTCATTTTCCATCTCTCCTTCTATAACAAACAACAACATCGAGCTGCACTTTTTTGAGCAAACCCTATACCTAAAATTTTAATGGAAGGAAAGAAGACATGGAGGGTCACCTCCTTTTCCTTGATCCTAAAACTTAAAATATTATAATAATGATGATAACCTAGTTTACCATATCCTCCATTATATTCTAAAATGTTGTTTTATTTAGATTGCAGAAGTAGAAAACATCATCACTACATTGCCTACCATGAATATTCAATGCAATAATTAACTAGACATTTCTACCCAAAATTTGTCAACCACGTTGATGAAGATAGGATAATTGGAGTTGAAGCATGTGAAATTAGGGAAAGTAAAAGAGAAAAAATAGGCAAACAAAGCCATGTTCATTTTAAAAGTGATGGATTGTAACCAATACCATATGTATAGCCCTAATAGTTGAAATGGAACATTCATAAAACATTGGTATAATTCTTTGATCAAATCAAGACTCAATAATGATAAGATCAAAAAATTTAAAATTATACTAATAGGTTTAGATTGGGAATATATATACTATAGACACCAAAATTATGTTACACGTGTGTAATTCCCTATGTCAAAAATCCTCCTTGAGCCCCTTTTAATAATTAGCCTTCCTAACCCATATTTTCACACCTCACACATTTAATTAATTTAAAATATTTAATTAAGTTAATTAAAAACTACTTATGCCACCTTACCTAGTCACCTCATCCTAAGACTAATTCTTACCCTCTAGGTCACCTCAAGACTTAGTCCCCTAATCCTAACTACCCATGACTTGGTCTCACCCCAAACATAAATTTCCTAGCTAGCTACATCTTTCTTAACCTCACATTTTTACCATTTCCAAATAGATACCACACTTGGTAGGAGAAAGAATTGAAAATAGGCTAAAAATAGTCCTTTTACCTACTCTCATGCCATCAACGTCAGTCAACCCATGGCCGATGACGATGGGATCATCAAAGTTGATTACTTAAGCCAAATTCAAAGCTAGTATTTAGGTCAAAAAAATTATAAAAACTCATTCATTCACATATAGACTTTAGCATTCAAATTTCTATATCCAAGCTTACTATTACTCTACACAAATAAGTCTAGATTAGGAATTGATATATTGTATAGAGCTTGGATTCTTTTCAATTGATAGTACATGCTTGTCTTTCCTATTCACCTATTACTTCAAAACACCTTATCAAAGCCATTAATCTATCACCTAGGGTTCATCCATTTCATCAACTAAGTATATCTCTACATTTTGTAATTCCTTTAAATAGTCATTTTATAATTACTTTACACTATACTATTTATCATTTTATGAATGTCTCAACTCTCCCTTCAAAGGAGTTGTAAAACTCTTTCACTTATTTCCATCTACTTCAAACATACCAACCCTCTATCTAGACCCACCTAAATCTTACCCACTTCCTTACAACTCTTTCTAGCCTCATAAACTTGATTGACATCCACCTCTCAGTTCAAAAAAGTCTCTTACAACCTCCTGAGAACCTACTACCCCTATTGACATCAATCACATAACTGAGATTGGTCATATCACCAATATCAATCATATAACCAACATTGGCAGCCTAACTGACATCAGTGACTATGTATTTCCATTAACCTCCTTGAGCCTACCCAAACAACCTCCAAAAACACTAATAACTGACATTACTTGCACTATGTCACTCTCTGCTGCACTCAAACTACAATAATGGTATGAACATATCTCTCTTACTCTCTCTTTCATTGTTTTATTCATTACTATTTTGTTTTAAAAAGTGGACTATCATCCCTAAGGAAGTTTGACACTTCTAGGAACAAGTGCATAGCTTGGTAGCCCACTCATATATCTACTAACAAATATTTTGGTAGTAGTGCTTTCTTATTCACAGGTAGTCCTCCCTATGTAAATAGGAGTGTTTAACATCATTTGGATATGGTGTGCAACCAATATGGGTTCTCTCTAATCTCTAATACCTACCCTTCATCTCTATTTCTCCTTAAACATCAAAAAGATTCAAAATTTAATGAAACATGTTTGGCATGCCTAGTAGGACCTTGGAGTTTTCCTTGGGTTCATTTCTTGTTTTAAGCATTCATATAGGTGCATTATAGTGAAAATTTCATTCCTTGCACTTTCTCCCTCTCTTTATCCTTAAAACAAAATATTCAACATTTTATTTTCTATTTAAAAGCAACAAACTAAAATTTCTTCTTCCTTGCCACTCTTCTCTTTCTTTTACCTCTAAAAGAAACTTATCATTTTTCTTGCAAGTTAAAAGGAATCTCTTATTTATCTCTTTATTATATGTACATTAGGATAATGAAATTCATTTTCTTCTCCTATTTCATCATTTTTTTCATTCAAATCAAAACACTTCAGATTTGGGTTTAAAACTTACTGCACTTCATTGTTTGCTTGTTGCATATTAGCTCACCTAGTTAATTACAAGCATTATAAATGAATCATAGTATACCCATGTTACATAACCAGATCACACTCATAAAAATAGACATCTAAACTCACCTGAGATAAGGCCCATTAGGATTTCATCACCTGGTGGATCGCCTTACCCTACTTGGATTTCACCACCAAGGGGAGAACCCACTCCATTCTCTAATAGAGTATAAACTCTAAATAAGGTATATTTTGGCTAAGTGGCCTAGCTTGGCTTCAAGTCAATGAATTGCAAGGAGAAAGCTCCTATAATAAGCCACATACCTAGTCTAACATAGATTTCTTCTTAAACACCAAAACTAACCTGAAACCAACTATAGATTGCTTTTTAGTACCTTCAGTAACAAAACTCTCATCTCACCATCTTATTAAGTAATAAGCCAACATGAGACTGACATTAATCTCTAGGAGTTAATAATTAGTGGTTGTATGTTCTTACTCTACTTTTATATTTCCTTCTATGTTTTGGAGTTGGGAAGAACATTTTTTCATTAATTTACAAAATCGACACCATTTATAATACTTAGGTTGTATAACCTGTTATATCAAGTTTTTTGAGTGTTCATCCTCCTTGCACAGACCTCTTACATCCTTTATTTTACCTAATATTTGCCTCTATGTTTCTAAAACATTGGATTTTCATCTCCCAAGAATCCATAGTGACTGACATCAGTTAAACCCACCGACGTTGGCAGACTGTTACCAACTGACATCAGTCAAGTGAACGACAATGGTGACTATGTAATTTTAGTTTGCTCAAAATATCAAGATAAAATAACCTACCTTACCTGCACCAAAACCTATTTTTTCCTCACTTTGTCACTAATACAGAGTTCTAAGACTATTTATGCTTCTTTTTGCATGGTATTGATGTGAATCCAAACCAAAATTCTTATTAATTACGCAAGCCATCAACCACTTCCACCTTCCCCTCTTGTTGTTGATTCTATCATGGAGCATACTTTAGATACATATCATACTCCTAGCCCCAACCAAATTCCCATTATACCTGAAAGAGATCAAGATTTTTCTAAATTTATTGATTGCAATGTGGTATCCCTTTAGCATTACCTTACCATGAACCAAACCTTTAATTCTTCAAGTGACCCACTATATGGTATGCCAACTTTTCTAATGGAGATAAATTCAATTTCAGATATCTCCACTATGTTCCCTATGGTTACTCAAACCACCATTTAGACAAGTAGCCCAACCATAAATAATTTCCAAAGTTTAGTATCACCAACTGCCCAGTCTCACGTAAATCCTATCATGACTTCCCTGCCTTCATAACCACAAGTAGTTCAGTCAAGTCTAACCCCATTTAATAATTTGGTGGTACCTATCCCATCTACTCTCATACCTATAATTACATGATTTATGACTCACCCTTCACCTAGTATAACCATGCCAATAACCCAACCTACAATAAAAACACTCAACCAAAGCATTATCTCTAACCCAACAAGATAAGCCCCTTTCATTTCTGCCCCCCAACCTATGACTCACTACCCCTATGTTTCATCAACATAACCATAGCAAGCTATGTCATATGCTCCCTCCACTTCCTATCAGGTTCCCTATAACTTAAGGGGTATCTCCCAAACCACTCCTCATCCAAACCTCATTAAGATGTTGATAGACAAGATGTCTAATCTAGAGACATCTATGTCAGGTTCAAAGAATGTGTTATCTTATGATCAGATAGGAAATGAGCCAATCCATCCTTTTGTGCCTATTCACCCTTATCCAAACCAATGGGAACTCTCCAAATTTACTCACTTCTAGAGTAAATAAGACCCATAACAGCATTTGTGAGCATTTAGACACGCTTGTTATTTAATAGGGCATGATGATGCGTTACTACTTCATACTTTCCCTATGTCTATTTTGTTAAGCATGGGATATATTGAGAGGGGGGTGAATCAGTATATCATATATCTTATAAAAATTTCCCTTAATCAAATTCCACTTAATCAAACATTCAAGATATGCAATAAAACTAAAACAATAAACACCACACAATAGAGAGTCACCAGATATAACGTGGAAACCCAATGTGGGAAAAACCATAGAAAATAATCTCAAGTATATGAATGAGCACAAACCCAAATAATATTCACAAAAACCAACTTGTAGGAGCAACAACCCCTTTGCTGAGTACCAACCCAGCAACTATACATGAGCACCAACCCACAGGAGCACTAACCCCTTTGTTGAGCACTAACACAACAACTATTCATGAGAACCAACCCATAGGAACACCAACCTCTTTTTCAAGCACCAACCTAGCAACAATTCATGAGCACCAACCCATAAGAGCACTAACCCCTTTGCCAAGCACCAACCCATAGGAGCACCAACCCCTTTGTCGAGCACCAACCCAGAAACTATTCATGAGCACCAACCCACAAGAGCACCAACCCCTTTATGTATACCACACAACTATCTCTCAATGTTTCTATCTCAAAAAATGATAGTTTATTACAACATCTCTTTCCTTTCTCTCGCCTTTGCTCTTCTAAGATAGATATAACAAATACAAATCATATGCATCTCTCACAATTTCTCTTCTAAGCTAGATATTACAATATCAAATCAACCTCTCTCACACATATTACAAATGGCTTCTCAAGCCTTTATTTATAGCTTTCCAAATGACCTTTGGCCTTCTCCCTTTGTGACCCTTCAATCCTCATGGAAAATGGTGCCAAACTTGTATGACCCTTCATATCCTTGCCTTTGAAAAGTCATGTGGTGACCCTTCATGAGAAAAAATGTTCTTCCCTCTTTTGTCCTTATCTTGGTGACTTTTCATATTCCTCAAAGTGTCCCTTCATGAGAAATTGTACCCTTCCTCTTTTTTCTTCACTTGGTGACTCTTGGAATTCCCCAAGATGACTCTTCATGGGAAAATGTGTCCCATCCTTCTTTTGGCTTTACCCCGTGGCTCTTTGACTTCTTCATGGGCCCTTCTTTTGTCTCATATAAAACCAAAAATATATTCATTAATATTAAATAAATATTAACTCACATTAGCCAATATATATCTATTACAAACATCATTAAATGCAATGGGGCCTTTATCACCAATAATGCTAGACCTTTGACATCAATGACAATATTTCCAACAATCTCCCCCCTTTGTCATTGATGGAAACCTCAATCCTGAAACTACCACATCCTGTCACCTACACATATTGTCTTCTAAAAACATGTAGTAACTCCCCCTTAATGTAACAACTTGTACCTATTCCTTGTACCTATTTTTGCACTTGTACCTATACCTATTATTCTCCCCCTTTGACATCAATGGCAAAGGGCCTACCTAGAGCTAACACTTAGCTCCCCCTCAACTAATGTTGAACATCAATGGTAGGAAGTAATAGAAATTACTCCCAACTCCTCTCATAGATATTTGAATGTGTCCTTTGATCGTGCCTTTGAGAAGATATCTGACAATACATACACATTGTTCCCTGTCCTTTGAGCATCTGCAATCAACTCATTTGAATCTTTTCTTCTAATCTCACAACCTTCTACATGAAACTTTAATGTGTATCCTTGATCACATATTTGACTAACACTCAATAGATTATTCTTAAGACCTTTTACATACAAAACATTTTTAGTCTTAGTTCTACCTTAATCCAAACTCAAAGTACCTTTTTTTGCTATCCTGGTAGTGGTTTTATCTCTAAATCTCACTATACCACCATTGATCTTCTTTAGAGTTATGAACTTACTTTTATCTCCTATCATATGCCTCAAACATCTGCTATCAATTAACCATGGCTGATCTTTATTTCTTACATGTAGAGCTATCTGAACCATCATAGAATCTTTAAGTTGTTTCTTCTACCATGAACATGTCTGAACCTTCATCTTGATGAATGGAGCTTTGAAACTCTAATCCTTCTTGACTGACTTGAACACACTTCTATAATACCGAGCTATGTGTCTGAAGTTGTTGCACTTGTAGCATACTATGGTCTCTTCATCAAAGCTTGATAGAGGAGCAAAAGAGTTGTGGCTTCTGCTTGACTCTACTTGACTTTCCTTCTCTTTATTTCTGAAATTGTTAGCTCTTTTTCTACATTCTAATTTCTTATGACCATATCCATTACAATTAAAAAATAGACATAAAAATAAGACCTGTCTGAATATCTCTGACCTGATTACCTTTTGTAGCTTTGTTCCTTCAAGCTTTCTCTGTTTGAAATGTCCTATGTATTCTTCATTTCTCCCCTTTTTATTTCTTCTTTTACAAGAGCTTCAGCATAGCTCTTTTTCTTTTCAAATCTAACCCCTATCTTATCTAAATTTGCTTTTTGATTTTCCAATATCTTATTCAGCATGTTAGTGTTATCCACAAATTTTGAATCACTAACTATTTTATCATTGACTGCTTTCTCAATATCTTCTTTTAAAGAGGAAATTTCAATAACATACCTTTCACATTCTTTTCTTGTTATTTCCAACTATGCCGTTAGATCTTCTTCATTCTTCTTGGCTTCTTCAAAGTGTGCTTGTAGATCTTCAATCATTTCATTTGACTCCTATTCATTTTTCTCGATCTGGCACTTTAATCTTCGATTCTTCTTCTCAACAACTTTTAACTCTTCTAGGGCACAAATGAGTTCTCCTTCCATATTCACTTCAGCTTCTTCCTCTTCTTCTTCTTGATCATATTCATGTATGGCCATGAATAGAATCTCTTCTTCTTCTGAATCGTTGACTCCACTATCTTTGACTGAGCTAGGATCCTTAGAATACAGGCTCTTCTTCTCAAATCCCTTCTTGGATTTGCCTTTGAAATTCTTCTTGTATGTAGGCTTTTCTTCATCATCATTACCCTTATTTAGGCATCTAGCTGAAAAATGTCCAATCTTTCCATAATTAAAACATTTAAAAGGTAATTTTCCTTGATATTTACTTGTTCCTCTTTTCGGCTTGCGATTGAAAAGTGCTCCATTGTCATCATCATCATCATTGGAACTATCACTTGATTCTTGAATCTTAGCTTTCTCTTTCTTTGATGTCTTAAAAGCCACTTCTCTCTTTGAGGGTTTATCTTGTTCTATCTGCATCTCATATGCCGTGAGTATACCATGAAGCTCATCTATCTTTAGCTTGGCTAAATTCTTCATCTCCTCGATTGCCTGAACCTTTGCATCATATCTCATTGGTAGAGATCTTAAAACCTTTTGTACCACTGTTGACTCTTCCAATGTTTCTCCAAGATCTTGAATCTAATTTATGATTTGATCAACTCACAAAAGATAACATGCTATATCTTCTTCTTCTTCCATCTTCAAACTTTCAAACTATCTTCTAAAAGTCTGAAGCTTAGCTTGTTGAACCTTTCCATCACCTTTGTAAATATTCTCAAGTTTTACCCAAGTTTCATGAGAATATTTACATTGCATAACTTTAACAAATTTAGATTCACATAAACCACATAAAATAGCATTTAAAGCTTTAGCATTACATTCACTTGCCTTCTTTTCTGTTGGAGTAATTGTAGATGTATTTGGCTCTTCATATTCCTCCACCACTGCTTTCCATATGTTGAATCCAAGGGCCATCAAATAAGTCCTCATTCTTATGCTCCAAAAATCATAATTCATCCCATCAAACAAAGGTGCCTTATTTTTAGAAAATCCTTCCTGTGACCCAGCCATCGTGCTTTCCCGATCTACCTTCAAGCTGTAAAACTTTCAAAAAGGAACCTGCTCTAATACCAATTGTTAAGAATGAGAATACTGAGAGGGGGGGTGAATCAGTATATCATATATCTTATAAAACTTTTCCTTACTCAAATTCCACTTAATCAAGCATTCAAGATATGCAATAAAACTAAAATAATAGACACCACACAAGAGAGAGACACCAGATATAACGTGGAAACCCAATGTGGGAAAAACCACAAAGAATAATCTCAAGTATATGAATGAGCACCAACCTAAAATATATTCACAAGCACCAACTGGCAGGAGCACCAACCCCTTTATTGAGCACCAACCCAGCAACTATTCATGAGCACTAACCCACAGGAGCACCAACCCCTTTGCTGAGCACCAACCCAACAACTATTCATGAGCACCAACCCCTTTGCCAAGCACCAACCCAACAACAATTCATGAGCACCAACCCACAGGAGCACTAACCCCTTTACCGAGCACCAACCCAGCAACAATTCATGAGCACCAACCCACAAGAGCACCAACCCCTTTGTTGAGCACCAACCTAGCAACTATTCATGAACACTAGCCCACAGGAGCATCAACCCCTTTGTGTATAGCACAAAACTATGTCTCAATGTTGTTATCTCAACAAATGATAGTTCATTACAACATCTCTTTCCTCTCTCTCTCCTTTGCTCTTCTAAGATAGATATAACAAATACAAATCATATTCATCTCTCACAATTGCTCTTCTAAGCTAGATATTACAATATCAAATCAACCTCTCTCACACATATTACAAATGGCTTCTCAAGCCTTTATTTATAGCTTTCCAAATGACCTTTGGCCTTCCCCCTTTGTGACCCTTCAATCCTCATGGAAAATGTCACCAAACTTGTATGACCCTTCATATCCTTGCCTTTGAAAAGTCATGTGGTGACCCTTCATGAGCAAAAATGTCCTTCCCTCTTTTGTCCTTATATTGGTGAATTTTCATATTCCTCAAGTGTCCCTTCATGAGAAATTGTGCCCTTCCTCTTTTGTCTTCACTTGGTGACTCTTGGAATTCCCCAAGATGACTCTTCATGGGAAAATGCATCCCATCCTTCTTTTGTCTTTACCCTGTGGCTTTTTGACTTCTCCATGGGCCCTTCTTTTGTCTCATATGCAACCAAATATATATTCATTATTATTAAATAAATATTAACTCATATTAGCTAAGATATATCTATTACAAACATCATTAAATGCAATGGGGCCTTTATCACCAATAATGCTAGACCTTTGACATCAATGACAATATTTCCAACATACTTTGGGTGATGCCCTAGTTTGGTATAGCTCTATAACTCAACACTCCCTTTTCTCATTTACCCAACTCACACAATTATTCCTAGACCATTTCTCTATTAATATTTCTAAAAAGGTTTCTATTACAGACCTTTATTCTATTAGAAAATTTGATTATGAGTCTATCATAGATTTTGTCACTCACTAGAGAGGCTTAATCAATAAACTATCCTTCTCTTTACCCTAACTAGAGCTTATTTGAGCTCTTCTCGATGGCATGTTATAAACACAGTTTTTCTACACTTTGAGTAAAAACTTTTTGCATATTTGATGAACAATGGTATAGAAACTCTAGATTTAGGCTATAGATGAAGATAGAGTTAATTTTCATAATAAGAATGCCAATTCCAAATCAAATGACTCCTCTTCTTCTAAAACTTATCCTTATAACCAAAAATATAAAGGCTCCACCAATGCAATGGTCATTAAATTAGCCTCTTCCACAACCATAAACCAACCTAATTCCTCAACTTCACAAAATATGACAAAACAATTCCAACAATGGCATGAACAAAGATGATACACTCCCATTGGGGAGTCATATACTTCTATTTTGGAAAATATATTGCAACAAGGAGCCACAACCCTTACTCAAATCAAGCCTCTTATACAGTTTGATCCCTCCCATCCTATTCCAACTTGGTATAAGGAGGATGAGTTTTGAGGCTACCATCGAGTCAAAGGCCACAATTCTAATAACTATAAAACATTTAAGAACATTGTTTGAGACATGCTTGATAGGGGTGATCTCATCTTGGATAACCCTAATGCACCTACTAATCAAAATATATATATGTGTTCAAACATCCTTTTCCTAACTATTCACCCAATCAAAATATTATTCAGACAATGACTAATAACTCACATGATCATAATATCCATACAGTCAATATGGTCTTTCCTTTACCTCCAGTCCAACCTATCCCACAATAGGAGGCATCCATTTTACCTACTCCTCCCCTAAAATCATTGGAATTTTTTTTCCCATTATTCCTCCTTGAGTAGAAGAGCCTAATTCACCCATTCCACTCCCACATGAGGAAGAGCCTCCTTTACCACTCCTTTTGCCACAATAGGAGCCTGTGTTGCCAATTTCTTTTACACCAATGTTACCTATCCTCTTACCACTTGAGGACCATGCCTTACCCATTCCTTAACCACATGTTGAGAGGAACATCATTCTTGTGTTATACCCTCTTGAGGAACCCTCTTCGCTTGCCTCTCCTCGATTGATAGAAAGTAGTACTCCATCTAATCCTCCTTCATACCTAGAAGACCCAGTGTTATCTACCCCTACATTAGATGAGAGACCTATTGTGCATACTTCAATTCAACCAGTTTTACCACTTCTTTTACTTATGGAAGATCAGATTTTACCTATTCCTCACCCACATATTAAGGGACTAATTATACCTATGCTCTACTCCCTTGAGAAGCCTTTTTTGCCTACCTTTCCTCCACCCATGGAAGACTATGCCTCTTCTCCTGTCTCTATCAAAGAAGACCTTGTTGTAGCTCTTTCTCATCTTTGGCTTGAAGTAGTAGTGGCTAATAATTTCCCTCTTTCTCAATCACCTAATCCTTCTAAAGAAGCAATCATAAGGCCTACGTCAAATCTAAACCCTTCTCATGGTTAGTAGAAAGTCTATAATTTCTTGACTCTATAAATCTAGATCATGCGACATTTTGGAAGTGACTTAAAACTCCTTATCCTACACAATGAATGTCAACCTTTACCACTAACCCTCTCACTACCCTTTACCCTAAGGTCTTTGGCAAAGTCAGAGCTTCTTCACCAAAATCACTAGAAGCTCATCCTTATATGTCAGAGCCCTCACCCTCACAAGTGTCTACCATATTAAATTAGAGCAGGTCTTCAGGCATACATCTAGTCTCTAATCTAATTCATTCATACGTGAAATTAGATCTGACTCTCTAACCATAATTTGGAGTTTTGTGGCTTTAAATATGAAAAAATTTCAAGCTTCCTAGATCTCATTAATCCTTCCCTCTTCCACCCTCAATTTTGCCATCAATTTTGGGACCAAATCCCTCTACTTTAGTTGGAGTATCACCGATCCAAGTGAAACAAAAGATTAAGTTATATCCAATAATGCCTCTACCACCTATTAAGCCTTTCACATTTGACACAATGATACCTAACACCAAGAAAATGTTATCAAAATATGTGACTCCACTGACACCTAAAAAGGTACCATGCAAAATCAACCCCATGACTCCTAAATTAAAGAAGGTGTCCACTCCTATTATAATAACAAGTGATATCCCACTCATAGGCTCCTAAATATTTTTCCTATACTAGTTGTTGTAATCCTCCATAATAACTCTTCCTCCCATTAAGCCATATAGCCCTCTTAGACCAAAGCCATCTTGGTTTGATCATACACAAGTGTGTCTATAT
Organism: Torreya grandis; assembly: GCA_037957365.1. NCBI lineage: Eukaryota > Viridiplantae > Streptophyta > Pinopsida > Cupressales > Taxaceae > Torreya > Torreya grandis. The sequence goes on from JARHVA010010245.1 coordinate 143,188, forward strand.
CATCATTCACCTGAACACAATACTGAGAGTTGTAAAGCTCTCTCGGTAGTCATTCGGCAACACTTTGATGTCAACACTCTCTTTGTTGATACTCCCATTAAACTTCCTACTATTTCACCTCTAGCATCCATAATGCTTCATACCATCCCACCTAAAGATGTTGATGTACCCCTTTTACCACCTCTTTCACCTATGTTTTAGATCAATATGGTTAATGTGGCCATGCGGTCACAAAATAAAAAGGATAAAGGTAAGGAAAAGGTCACCACCCCTTGGGCTCATCCATTCTCAAAAGACACTCCTTTGAATCCCAATATTTTGATATTTGGTGTCCCAAATCCAACATCTTTAGAAGTTATTCAAAACTCGATGGTGAAATAACTTCACTAAACCCCTCTAAAAATGTCCTTATATGAGTCGATCCAAAACTCACCCCAACACCATCAAGATTTGATTAGTTCCTTGAAATCATTTGAGGTACAACTTGATGATCCCCAACCTCTTACATCTTTGATCAACTCTCTTAACACCATCTCCCTAATTTCCTTTAGAAATACCACTTCAACACCCTAAAGATTAGGATTCTACCCTTTTTATCACCACATATATTGATAAAACTCATATCAAAAGAGTCATGATCAATGGAGTGTCAGGAATCTAGAACAACAAACATGCTCTGATCCCACATGTCAGGATGCGAAACTGGAAACATACAATTGATTACCAAACTTCAAACAACTTAATATGCGGAAATAAACCAGATTCACCAAGTAACTAGAATTCAGAATAACACAGCATATGAGAGACGATACACAACTTGTATTAACACTTTATACAGAAAAGAATACAATAAAGAAGATGCCACTTCTTCTCCACCACCTTACAGAGGTTTCCCATACCTCAAGTGAACAGTACTTCTTCTCCCCAAAGCTCTCCCTCTCACAGGTCCCAACACCCAACTCAAATACAGAGTTGGTGTTCACCTCCCGTGCTCCACGCACACCACAAGTGCTCCACGCACTCCACAAGCACTCCACGTGCTCCACAAGTACTCAAAGTACTTCAAGTAGATCTCCCATGAATCTGCAACAACCTACAATTCAACAGACCATACTTATGGAAGGAACTCCCTTGCCTTCCTCTCTGCTCTATCTGAGTACACACCTGTACTCCAAGTAGATCCTGCCTGATACTGCTCCCTGTTGTGTTGCTGTCTATATGACCTTGCACACCTGCAAATCAAACAACGGTTCTGCTCACCTGTGAACCTTGACCTTGCACACACATACACCTGTAGATCAACGATCTTACTTACCATGTAGATCTCCTATATAGGCCATGCAACTGTGACCAAGATCCTACACTCCTGAAGAACCCAGCTGGCTCTCCAATCCAGCACCAACACACCTGGTACTGTGGCACTAGGAGGAACGCACCATTGCTCTACCTCACACACAGAAGGAGCTTATAATTATGCTCTCTTACTCCCTAGCACACTTTTCCAATACAACCATGAGTCTATTATATAGATCTCATCCAAACAATAATCAGACATCTAATTACAATAATTAGATCCGTAGTTATGAGTCTAAAATTAGCATTCATCATGCAAACACTTGGTTCGTTAGCTAACTGCCCATAAATAGCTCACAGTCGAACCACACAGGCAACCGACGTCGGTCCCTGTCTGCCTGGAGGTGACCGACGTCGACCGATGTATGACCGACGTCGGTTGCTTCTCAATGTTATCCTGCCGACGTCGGCTGATCAGACCGACCCCAACTTCTCTGCAACTCAGCAACCTTCAGCAACCTCCTCTCCTATTTGCATCAGTGAAGCTTTTAGCTCCACAATCCTAACAATCTCCCACTTGGAGATAAACAGCTGCACTGTACCTGTACCTATACTCTGTCTAATCTGTTTCCTGGTTTGTATCCCTCTTCAAGCCCCCACCTGAAGACAACAAACCACACAACCTGTGATGTACCTCCTATCATCCGAGTACCCTGCCACATCCGAACCTACAAATCCATGTAGTGAAGTCCTGACCCTGCATAGCAACACCTGCTGCCGGTCCCTCTCAGAAAACCTGAGAACCCACTTCCCTGAATTGGCTCCTAACTTTGACAGCTCCCACTGCATGGGAATACTCAGGTCTATACCAGACCTCATGTGATTTTGGACACTGTACCTGTCCACCCCTTAGTGTGCTCTGGTTCTGCATCCCAAACCTCGCCAACACCTGATTCACATCAGCTCCCACTCGAGACAAAATCAACCTGTGATCTCCATGCCTCCCATGTCAAAGAATTTTGCTGCTCAAAACTCCCCCCTGACATGCCACTGAACTAATCTTACCCTTAGCTCAGAAAACCCTGTATGTACTAACCTGCTATAGCAAAACATACCGTCCACATACAGTAACAGAATGATGTCATGACCATCATCCTCCTGGTAATTCAAACCACAGTAGTTACCCTGACATCGACTGAAGCCATGCTTCGTCCTCCACCTGTCAAAACCTGTACCACTATCCTGCAGCTTCCTCAAGACCATATACCTAGTCTTCCGTCTCACGTATCCGTTCTCTCTATTCTTCTACTAAGGCATCCATTCGTCTCTGTGCTTTCATCCAGCTGGCAAACCTACCAAAACTCCCGTTTGGTTCTGCATCATAATCCTGCCTAGCTCACACCTGTTTCCTGGATCCTTCCTGCTATACAATCAGCAACAAGTATGAAGAAGAGGAACACGAATTTGAGGGCCTACTTACGCCTTCGGTCCTCCATATGGGTGTTTGAGACTCCTTGACAGCGTGTTGTCCACCCAAAATTTGTTACAGTGACCGACCTCGGTCACTCCATAGTCTGCATCCGACCGACGTCAGTTCCATGCGTCTGTACCTGACTACCAGCCTACCAGCGCTGGTGTCCCTGCTGCCGACGTCGGTCCTCCTGACCGACATCAGTCTTACATACTGTCGACGTCGGTCCCATGACCAATGTCGATCTTACTCTGCCCGACATCACCGGCTTCGGTCTGCACATGACCGACATCGGCACCTGTCTGTTCGACGCCGGTTCCTCCTGACCGACGCCGGTGTCTGTGTTCGCCTGTGAGTGATGACTTTTTACCCGCGAGCTCCTTTGGATCAATCTCCATGTCCAAACTACCCTGCTCAGATGTATCCAGCCTCATCCACTGAACTCTGTCCGCCATCTCCTCCAAGAACACCAAGGCTTTCTAGTTCTTAAGCCTGTCAAATATATCTGTCTTCCGCTTAAGAACATGCATCTCCTTCCTGCTCATGTGACCAAGCCTACGAAGCCACGTCTCTGTAATAGAAGAAGAATCAGTAATATAAACAAGTAGATAAAGTGTACCTATTTTCTTACCACTAGCTAATTCAAGTGCTACCGCTGTGAGAGTTCTTATGCATCTCTCATCACCCAATCTTTCTGAAGAAATTAGCCATATCTCCAGACCTGGGACCTGCATGACCTTCATCAACACCTGTGTGTTGGCCGCCTGCAATTTCAGCTTCACTTCCCCTTTGCCAATTCTTTGGCAGGGCTTACCAGCTCCTCTACCTGGGGCTGCATGGAAAGAGGCAACCGAATCTTTTATCCAAGATTCAACTTTATCCAAGAAACCTGCAAACACATCCTGTGCAACAACACCTGCTACATCTGTATCTTCAGTTTCTTCATGCTGATCTGTTAACAACCAACAATGTTCTTTTACCTGCTCTTTCTTTCCATCAGACCGTGAGTAACCGTCTGTGCTTTTCAACTCCTCCATTCTTAGCTTACTTTGATCTACCGTTGCTCTACTCCCACTCAATCAGAAACCCCTGAGAGTGCCCTGTAACCAAACACAACCTGCTTCCTGCAACCTTAGCTCTGATACCACTTGTTAGGAATCTATAACAACAAACATGCTCTGATCCCACTTGTCAGGATGCAAAACTGGAAACATACAATTGATTACCAAACTTCAAACAACTTAATATGCGGAAATAAACCAGATTCACCAAGTAACTAGAATTCAGAATAACACATCATATGAGAGACGATACACAACTTGTATTAACACTTTATACAGAAAAGAATACAATAAAGAAGATGCCACTTCTTCTCCACCACCTTACAGAGGTTTCCCACACCTCAAGTGAACAGTACTTCTTCTCCCCAAAGCTCTCCCTCTCACAGGTCCCAACACCCAACTCAAATACAGAGTTGGTGTTCACCTCCCGTGCTCCACGCACACCACAAGTGCTCCACGCACTCCACAAGCACTCCACGTGCTCCACAAGAACTCAAAGTACTTCAAGTAGATCTCCCATGAATCTGCAACAACCTGCAATTCAACAGACCATACTTATGGAAGGAACTCCCTTGCCTTCCTCTCTGCTCTATCCGAGTACACACCTGTACTCCAAGTAGATCCTACCTGATACTGCTCCCTGTTGTGTTGCTGTCTATATGACCTTGCACACCTGCAAATCAAACAACGGTTCTGCTCACCTATGAACCTCGACCTTGCACACACATACACCTGCAGATCAATGATCTTACTTACCATGTAGATCTCCTATATAGGCCATGCAACTGTGACCAAGATCCTACACTCCTGAAGAACCCAGCTGGCTCTCCAATCCAGCACCAACACACCTGGTACTGTGGCACTAGGAGGAACGCACCATTGCTCTACCTCACACACAGAAGGAGCTTATAATTATGCTCTCTTACTCCCTAGCACACTTTTCCAATACAACCATGAGTGTATTATATAGATCTCATCCAAACAATAATCAGACATCTAATTACAATAATTAGATCCGCAGCTATGAGTCTAAAATTAGCACTCATCATGCAAACACTTGGTTCATTAGCTAACTGCCCGTAAATAGCTCGCAGTCGAACCACACAGGCGACCGACGTCGGTCCCTGTCTACCTGGAGGTGACCGACGTCGGCCGATATATGACCGATGTTGGTTGCTTCTCAATGCTATCCTGCCGACGTCGGCTGATCAGACCGACCCCAACTTCTCTGCAACTCAGCAACCTTCAGCAACCTCCTCTCCTGTTTGCATCAGTGAAGCTTTTAGCTCCACAATCCTAACATGGAGGATCTAATATTAATATTATCTCCACCCATACCTACAAATAACTATCTCTTCTTGATAATTACATGTCTCAAACCATTGCGATGCTCCTCTCCTTTAACGATACCACAACTACTATGGCGGGCACTATTGTCTTACATATTTGTGTGGGCCCCTGCATAATTATTGAGCTCTTCTATGTTATAGAAGGAGATTTACAATACAACATATTAATTATATGACCTTGGATATGTGCTATGGCATGTGTGCCTTTGATTTTGCACCACTACATCAAGTTTGACCACAATGGGCAAGTGAATGTTATTCTCACCGACCCACCTCCTTTCAAAAAATGCAATAAGACTTATATCCCCAATGATGTTATCATTTCATTAAATACATCATCTTATCTAAATGATACTTCTAAAGCTTCCACAAGCTCTACTACCTCAATTACATAGATACTAGCAACACAAATTCCTAACAAAGACCCCATGGAGGAAACTTTCAAGCATTTCTCACTCAGAGAATATCATTTGTTGATACTCAACCTGTTCCATACTCCACAAGAGTATGGAAAGCTTAATATTCACCCCAATTTTGATCCCTGTATTGGGATGGTCATCTCGTATGGACCCCCTAAACTTCAAACTAGTTTCACATATGGGGGAGTTGATTGGACTCTTACTGTCAATAATCCATCCTCTTCACCACAACCACTTCCCTGTGACTTATCTTTCCTAGGCAAGCCTAGCTTCACTCACACCTATCTATATAGGTGTGCTTGGAAAGGATTTGGTTTGGGTAGTTATGAGTAAGGTGTTCATATGCCCATTGAATATCCCACCATCAAAACCATTGAAAATTCCAAAAAGAGGCATGGAGTGGGTTATGATGAACCAACTAAACTCACCAAAAATTCTCATATACCAATTATCAAAAAGCCAATCTCTCCTTCTCCATCCTCTCCTCCATTATCACCTACTGAATCAGATGTATCTATACATCCTAATTTTTTTTCAATAAATGCCATCCATTTGGGCCCTCTCACCTATCACCAGGGTAAGGAAATAAGGTTGTTTCCTCTCACTCATCCTAAAATGATTGATGAGGACTCTCCCACTATCAACATTATCCAATGTCAAGATGATGATGTTATTCTCACATACATGGGTGAAGATGATTCCTATATCCAATGATCACTCCCATACGAAACACATGCTATGTTAAATGAATCAACCATTGACATTAATTTACCCTCTCATGATAACCCCCATGTCTTTAAAATTGCCCAATCTTTGGATTCCTCTAAGCAAGATCATTATGCCACATTTCTTAATGACCATAGAAAAGCCTTTTCTTGGTCTTATAATTACATGCCTAGTATCGACCCTTCTATCATCACTCACAACATTATCACCAATCGAGATGTTAAACCTATTAAGCAAAAGCTTCATAAAATGCATCCTCTTATTTCTCTCCTTGTTAAAGAAGATCTTCAACACCTCCTTTTTGTTAACTTTATCCAACCCATCGAATACCTAAAATGGGTTTCCAATATTGTTCCTATCACAAAAGTGACAGGGGGAATCCACATCTGGACTAACTACCATGACTTAAACCTTGCTTGTCCAAAAAATAACTTCCCTTTGCCAAGTATCGACCAACTTGTTGATCTAATAGCTAGCCACGAGATGCTATCACTTATGGATGGGTTCTTAGGTTACAATCAAATCCTATTTTCTCCTAAGGATCAATAAAAGACAACTTTCATTACCCCATGGGTAAATTTATTTATTAGGCCATGCCCTTTGGTCTAAAGAATGTTGGTACCACCTACCAATGCATCATGACTTACATCTTCCATAATCTCCTAAATAAAATTATGGAAGACTACATGGATGACTTACTCAGAAAGTCTAAAATTTTCCAAGATCACTTGATGATTCTTAAAATCATATTCACTCATCTCCTCCAATATAACATTTTACTAAATCTAAAGAAATATGTCTTTGGTTTCCTTTCTGATAATCTCTTAAGATTTAACATTTCTCTCTATGGTATTGAAGTCAAACTTGGTAAAGTTAAAGTAATGCTAGACATTCCTCCACCTACTAATATCAAATAACTTTGTAGTTTTCAAGGTAAGATTTAGTCAATCCATTGCTTTATCTCCTAGTTGTTGTATCATTTCCAACCCTTTCACCATTTCCTCAAAAAAAGGGTCTCCTTCAATTAGAATATAGATTACCAAGAAGCCTTTTACATACTCAAATGATATGTCCTTCCCCTACCATTTCTTATTTCACCTAAGGAAAACCAACCTTTCTACCTTTACATATCTACAATAGACCATTCTCTAAGTGTTATGATTGCACATCAAGATGATCACCATCAAGAAAAAGTAGTTTACTACATAAGTTTCACACTTATTGATTATGAAATTCAATATACCCATACTAAAAAGCTTTATCTTGCATTGGTCTTTGTAGATTTCAAGCTTTTTCATTACCTATTAAATCATAAAACCTACATCATCACCCATACTGATCCCCTCAAATACATGTATTCTAAGCCATATCACAACCAATGTATAGCTTAGTGGCTCATGATCCTTGCTGAATTTGACTTGGAATTTATTCAACAAAAGTCTATCAAGGGGAAAATGATCATTAACCAATTAGCTATTGCCCCTTTACCTGATAACCAACCTTCAAACCTTGAATTCACTGACGAATCCATTTCAATGCTCTCCACCGATGACATCTCATATCAAATAATGATGTTCTTTGATAGATCTAAATGTCAACATGATGAGGGTGTAAGGGTCATCCTCATTCCTCTTGATGGAAAGACTATGCCTTTGTCATTTAAACTAGATTTTGAATATACTAAAAATATGGCTAAATATGAAGCCTTGATCTTAGGGCTTCAAATGGCTATTTTCTTGGGTATCAAATCAATAACAATTTTTGGTGATTCCTAACTAGTGTTTAATCAGGTTAATGGTTCCTACCTATGTAAAAATGGAATTCTATAATGATATAAACATCATGTAGATGTGCTATTAGAATCATTCGACTCCTACCTTTTGAAAACTATTCCTCGATCTACAAATAATTTTACTGACACAATGGCCTCTCTTGATTCACACATACCCTCTTCACCCTCTTCCTCAAAAATATATGTCACTATACATCACTTAACACTTACCTCTTATGTATCAACTAACATCCTTTTTATTAGCAATGTAACACATAACCCACATGACTTATGGTACAAGCAACTCATAGATTACCTTTCCTTTTTTATTACCCCTTCTAACCTCTCTAATAATGGGAGATGTGCCTTCATGAAATATGTCTCTTATTACACTATGCTAGGGGGAATTCTCTATAAGTGATGTTTTGATGGTCTCCTTAGATGCCTCACTAGTACTAAGATCCCCTTCATCATTAAGTCCATGATAGGATTTGTGGTGGACATTTCAATGGTAACATAGTTGTGAAATTTATCCTTTGACTTGACTACTATTGGCCAACACTCCATCAAGATTATAGTGATTACATTTGGTGTTGTGTCAAATGTCAATAACATGATAGCCTTCTTCATGTTCTAATTCATTCCTTACAAGTCACCAAAGACTTCTGGCCCTTCTCTGAATGGGGTTTGGATCTAATCAGTGAGATTAAACCTCATTCATCACTCCATCACTATTTCATCATCACTGTTACTGAATACTTCACCAAGTGGGTCAATTCCATTCTTCTCATCTCCACTAAGGCTAAAAAAATTGTTAAATTTATCAACCATCACTTCATCTATCATTTTGGTGTCCCCCATAAAACTATAATAGATAATGGTAAATCTTTCAAAAATAAGACTCTCTAAAATCTTTGTGACACCTTTGGAATCAAATTAAGCTTCTCATCACCATACTATCCACAAATAAATGGACATGTAAAAGCTTATAACAAAACCTTAACCAAAATCCTCATGTAGGTAGTCAATGATACTAGTAAGGATTGGCACACGTACATCCTCTTTGCTTTATGGGATTACCGTAATAGAATTGAAACCCCTACATGTGCTATGCCTTTTTCCTTAGTCTATGGGATGGAATTTGTTTTGCCTCTTGAGGTCTAGATTCTTTCTCTTCACATTTCTCTACAAGAAATACTTACAAATGATGAATTTTGACAAGAATTTTTGGCTTAACTTGAGTTTCTTTATGAACGTCATCTCAAATCACTTGACCACCTCCAAATCTATCAAGATCGTATCAAATGTGGTTACAAAAAAAATCTCAAGGAGTGAGATTTCAATATCAGAGATCTCATTTTATAGGAAAATCAACATGTGATAACATGGAGAAAATAAAATAGGGTAAGTTTTATCCTAATGAGCTTGGACCCTACATCATAACTCACAAGTATGGCTCAAGAACTTATCACTTGTCTTCTCTCAAAGGTCAGATTCTAAGCCTTTAAATGCTTTGTACCTATGACCATTCTTTTGTTAATCAAATTATGCTTCACCTCTTATTTAACTTGAGATCATCTCTTGAGCAACCTTACTACATTCATCTCCCTTCCTCTTAACCCTTATTCCTACACACTTAGTTACCCTACAAAGTGCTATGGTTTTGCCCTAAAAATTGAAAAGCTTTAAGCCTCTATAGTCCTATCTATGACTAAATATCAAAAAAAAAAACCAAAATGGGATACATCAACAAGTTATAATTTCTCAAGTCATGATTCTCAATGTAGACTACTCCCTTGAAGGATAGCTATGTAACTTCTCCTTGATACTATAAATAGACTGCTCTCTTAAAGGATATCTATTAAAAATCAAAAACAAAAGCTTAGACCACTCCTTTGAAGGATGGAATAGCCAAGCTTTATTATCAAGGTAAATACTAACTTAGAAGCTTCTTGTATTTATTATCTTCATATGACATCAACACAAACAAAATCCCATTATAGGCTTCTCGCATTGATTAGCTTACAAAAGAAAGAAAAACTTTAAGTCATGGACTTTCCTATCGTAGCTCTTGGGTCACCCACAGAAAGGGCATACCATCCCCAATAAGAAGGTTACACTATCCAAACACTCTCATTCCTTTTACCTTTTTCCCCTCATACTCTTTCAAGGGACTTTGAACTCACTTGACACAAGGTGAGTATGACACTTTTCTAACAAACAAATGGTCAAATGATGCAAATCATGATAGAGGCTCATATTCCTAAACTTATTTATGTTTTGATTATGGTATTTTCCAAAACGTGAGCATCATGTCTCTTTCTTTTCCATCCCAATCACATGTCGGTTTCTCTTCTAGAATCCCATCTCATAAAAAGATTCAATCACCGTCTTGCCTTTCTCCCAAATTTTCTTGATTCTTAGAGTTAGGTGTTTAACACATATCTATCTCAAATAACTACCCAAAACCAAACTAAAACTAAAAATATATTCCTCATGAGAAATAAACCCAACTTGTGTAGACACCTAAATCTAGCCACCAATAACCTCCAAGCAGGCTTTTGGCCAATTTTTACCCAAAATGTGCAATTTGGCCTAAAAATACTAAAACATGTTAAATGATGTGAAACTAACATATTCAAGTGCTTATTTTTACCAAGGCATCCCTAAATGGGGTAATGGAATTTATGGGCTAGTTAACTTTGATCATATTATTTTGAGTCAAAATGCCAATTTTATACCTAGGTGCTTTGGATTGATCTTTCTTATCAAATCTCTTATACAAGATATGTGCCTTTGCTTTTTGTTGTTAGTAATATCCCAAATGGGATAATGGATCCAATGCATCTGACATTGACTTCTAATTCTAAACCAATCAAATTTTAGACCAATAATAAGGTTTGATCAATTTGAGTAATTTGTGCACAAAGTGCTTAAACATGCTTAAGAGCTAATTAATCCAAATCAATGCATAATTAATAATCCTATGGAAAATTATTGAATAACTTTTTAGAAATGAATATCTAATATCTACATCATTGGGTGACCTTATTTCTTGGGAAGACATCCCTAGGCCATAAATGCCACAAATATCAAGATTCATGCCCTCCATGCCTCATCAATGCCTTCCATGATACCCTCCATGACTCTTAATTGACCCTTCTTCTAATGTCATGATGAGGATAATTATAAACTTAATTCCAAAAATTTAATTAATCCTCAACCACATATCTCCATCTTAGGATGGATGATTCAGGTTGATTCTAGACATTCTCAAAATTCTATAAATAAAGAGACCATGAACATCATTTCTAAGACATGAAATTACAAAGTTATAATGTAGAATTGATTACAAAGCTTCATGAAACTAGTGCTACCATGCCAAATTAATTCCAAGCCAAGCCAAGCCACAATCCAAAGGTGCCAAAGAGAGATGGAGGTAGCCAAGCTTCCATTGCCAGGGACTTCATGAGCACAAGGTGAGCAAGCCACTATAACAAAAATTTTGGAGCATCCAAGGAAGGTAAAAAAATGTTTATTTTGAATTTTAATTGTGTGTTTTATTCATGTTTTTTAACTAAGCACTCCCTAGTGTCTAGGCCTAGAGATGTTATTCTAGTTAGTGTATTTATTTTATTTTGTTTTCATTTTGAAACTAACACAATACTAACCATCCTCTCTTGAATCAAATTATTAGACCACATATGGCACATTAGATGGTACAAGATGCATACCACACATGAATAATATCATTTCATAGCTTTAAAATCTTCATTTGGATCATTAAAACTCTAGAAAATTGATCTTATAACTTTGTTTTGCCATTTTTCTTTGTCATGGGTTTACACAGTAACCAAAGTTAGTTGGTAAAATCGTCATTGGTTGGATATCCATCATTGGTCACTATTTTTATAACCAATTTTGGTTAGATTACCATTATTAGTTATAAGTTTAACCATCATTGGTTATAGAACTGACATCGGTCATTGTGTTTTCCTTAAAACACAAACCTGAGAGCTCTTTTTTTGAAGTTCATTATTTCAAACCCAAAATAGCTTCAAGGATAAAGGACATGATAGCATTTTTATTGCAAGACAAATCTTGAAATTTTATAAAAACATGTTTAGATCACTTTTTTTATGCTTTAAAATGATTTAGGAACATTATTTTGGTACTTAATGTAATACTTAAGTGCTTAAGTAAGTTTTTAGCGTTAGTTTTCAAAGTTCACAATCTTAAGACCAAGGGGTCAAATGAACACCACCTCATTTCCATTTGGGATTAAAAATGAACTCACCTTTCCAATTTTTTATATTCACTTAGTTGTTTAAGTTATATTTTGTTTGGAAAAAAGAGGGATGTCGCGTGTATGCTCTTCCATTTGTCCCCTTTAGAGAACCATTGGAATCAAAAGTGCCATTCCTATTGCAAAAAGCCTAGTCCAAGGCTTAGAATTAATTTCATCTAAAGTGCTCCCCAAAAACTCGTTAAAGTTTGGGTGAACTTTAAATCGACCCTAAAGTCTTTATATTTTCATGCTTTCTTTTTTTTTATGCAAACTTGGCTTGCAAGGGGGATTTCATCATATCCCGTGAGTTCTTTAGGGATTATTTTCCTTGGGGTTTCACCTCCTAGCATTGAATTCATTTTGATCCTAATTTCAGTTACACACAAGATATAATGGCACTTTGGGCACACTACATTGAGTGAATAACATGTAGTGGTTGCAAAAAAACTAGATATTTTTGCAACAAGCTAAGTGATACATACCTAAAATATGTGTTTTTCTTTTTCATTATTTAGCATGAAATTCATTGTGTAATTGATTCCTCTAGAATGTTCAGAAACTTGTTAGATCTTAGACAAATCCCCACTTGCCATGGAAGTATTATTTGTGGAAGGTGCACCTCAAGGTCCATTTCATTGTAATATTATTTAAGAGAAGGGGGTATCAAAACCCTATTATATAATGTACATTTACCTTTGGATGAACACTTAAAATCCTCTCAAATGATGTATATTGATGGATTCCAACAATACCAAGAAACCTTGTCAATTTAGAGTCTAAGAGTGATAAATTAGTGGATTCTTATCCTATATTAAAGTCTTGTTTGGATTCAAAACTTGGTGTAAACAAACAATTCAAACCAACCACATAGTCTTAATTTTCCTTTGAACAAAGAGGCATTATGCTACCCACATAAAATAATCAATTTTCCTTGTCCAAATTTCATCAAAATCTTGGGAGTCCTATCATCCACTTTGGCATAGTTATGTTACCCAATTGAGTCTAGACCTTTACCAAAGTTGTTTAAGTCCTTCATTTATAATCTAAATTCTAAATTGTACTTTTATAACGTCATAGGGTTGATGTGTTAAGTGGATTATCCATTTTCACTAAACTTGAGGGAACTTAGGTTCAATTTTCCATTTGGATTGAAGGCCATTTTAGACTCAAGATCATTATCACCACTTGATAGACTTAAGCCATTTTGTGATAAATAATTTCATCCACAACATTTTGAGTCAAGAAAAGTAGTGTTATGCTATCAAAATTGTGGTGAACTATCTTTTCCTTAGAGAGTTTTTGAAACAAACTTTTTTGTCACACCTTTCGGGTAGTGTAGCATCATTACGCTGCCCAAAACATTTCAAATATTGTTTCATAAACCCGCTTGCATAGAGTTCAAATTTTTTCCTATATTTTCAAACCAATTCGAGTGTAATTTTGTTATCTTTTATCTAGCATAGTTATATCATTCACTTTTGTCTAGCTTATTTTTCAAAAGAACCAATTATTTATGAGAAAATAAACTATCTCTAAAAGTGCCTTTTATTTCATACCTTATACCTAGTTGATCGAGTTCATATCTAAGAAGCAAATGCCTAGTGTTTGTTAGAATTGTTTCAAATCCATTAGATTAAAACTTTCATCTATTTTAAAGTCTAGTTTTTTACACCATTTGGCTAAGAGTCATAGCACATGCCTTGTTTGAGTCTAGCTTTTAACATCATGTTTGGCCAAAAGACCTAGCAACTTTTAAATTCCTAGATTAGATTAATTTGAAACACTTCAACCTTAGAGTTTGGCATTTCAATTTTTGATCCATTTAATTGTTTATATTTATGTGAATAGTGAAACATTAGATACTTCATGCTAACTTGTTTCCTCACAGATATTTGCATAAACCTTTTGATCCTTTTGATGAATCTAGACCAAGTTGGAACATCATCTATTTTAGATTTTGTCTTTTTTAGATTTTGTAGAACTCTTTGATGTCTTATTTCAAATAATTGACTATGGATCCCAACATGTACTCCTACACTTGTAGTGGACTCATGCATAATCTAGGGATTAATAATGTAGTTGTGCAAGAAGGAATGGTGCAAGACCCTTACGTGGATAATATTTCTTATGAGATGGATTCGTATCCCTCTTATAATACTCAATTAGAGGAATAAAGCCAAGATCTCTTGGCTAAAAATTTGGTTAATACACCACCCTATTCATAACAAGACCAAGGAAAAATTGTATAATACCTAGCTACAATACCCATAGTGGATGAGCTAGTTATTCAACAATAATATTTTACTAATACAACTTCCACGTATGATCCATTTTTGTTTGAGTGACATTTATTAGAGAGAAAAAATGAGATTTTGGTCAGAACCATAGAGTTAGGGGCCAAGTTTTTAGCAGACTTCCCCCATGAAAATTTTCAAGCCTAGTAAGAGTGCCCCACAACATAATTTATGATCAACAAGCTTCTTCTAGAAATCCTTTGATTTTAGTTCAAACAACATATCAAGACCCTAATATATCTAATCGAGGAAAAAAAATCATGGAAGACCACTTTAACTAAATGTAGATAGCATATCAAACCTACCTGAATCTAGCACATAATTTTAATTAGATGAACATGATGAGAAAACCTCTTATTGACTTAGTTCCTTTAATAGGAGTGTTGATAGAGTTAACGAGACAAGAGAGTCTGAGTTTTGACCCATTCATGCAAACTGATTTGGTATATAACTTGATACATATGCCCATTATTGAAGAAGTGTCTTTGGCCTCTACATAGAATAATGAGAAAAATATAATGGATAATGTGCAAATAATGTCCAATCCTAATCAAAATGTTACTAACACACAAATAACTAGCCAAAAACATGTGCCTATAGTTAATTCCATGAGTGGATCGTCATACCAGGAAGTAGGAGTTTCTATATCCCAACCTCAACTGGCTACTTCCTCAAGTGTACAACTTACGAGATTAGGCAGTCAAATAACAACCAATATCATGCCTCAATGACAGAATGTGACAGATTCTAGTCTTTCTCAACAATTAATGAGTAGTATTCCACAATAAAAGGCAAAATATAGTATACCAATGCAATAGAGGAAAAATAAATTGCCACCTCAATCAGGGGAAACTAATTTTCTACCTTACTAGGTAATGAAAAACATACCTCTTCAGTCATAGACTAATATGCCAATCCAAAACCAAGAAATGACTAGTCAACAATATGCACATATTAGTCAGTGATAGATGTTAAATCTACAACCTATTTTCACTTCCCTAAAGGGATTCATGCAATAAGGAAGATCCCATGTTTCTCAAGTACCTACTAGATAACCATTCGTTCAAAAAGTGATATAAATTTAGAGATAAGGTCTTAGTGCACAAGTTCCCACTCAATAACAAGGTTTGATTAGTCAAAAACATGTGCCTTATCAACCAAAACAGGCAAAGTATAGTTATATCCCTCCATCCTAACCACAAAATCTTCCAAGTCAAACCTTTATCACCAACCCAAACCAAAATATCATGCAACCAAATGTGCAATTTCAAGTACATCAAAATCCACATATGCATATTCTTGGTCTATTTCCCAACCATACTAATATACCCTAATAGGTGTCTCCATCATGCCTTGGTCAAAGTGTCCCACTTATGACCTCCCAACCATCTACCCAAACTAATATTCTTCCTCAAACCAATGTTCCTTCCAATTTCCTATCCCAAGAATTACAATAGATGAAGGATGTGATTGTTGCCATTCAGGATGGGAAATAAACTAAAAATTTTAAGTTGGATGACATGTGTTCTTATCCATTCAACATGAAGTATTTATAGATACCATTTTCTCCATGATACAAACCACTAAAATCTGACAAATATAAAGGGAAAGGTGACCCTAAGGCTCATTTGATCGAATTATTTGTCACATGTCAACTAGTGGCATATAGTGATATATGCCTTTTGTTTTTGTTTCTAAGGAGATTGGATAGACAAGCCTTGGAGTGGTTTTTAAAGTTGCCAAAAAAATTAGTAACACATTTTGATGATCTTTTTGATAAGTTTGTGCAGCATTTTTCCTAGAATCTCAAGCATGAGATTTCATTAGTGGACTTAACATAAGTAAAATAAAAAGCTGGTGAGAGTTTTTCAAGTTATCTACAATGATGGAGAGCCCTTACAAGTTGTTTCACCCATAGTTTACTAGATAAAAAATTATTCATTATGTTTACCAAAAATTTGCATAGTGAGATAGCATATCATTAGAGCTACAATGTGCACATACTTTCAAGGAAATCATCAATAAAGGCTTATTGATTGAGTGAGATATTATTAATAAAGGTATCATCAAGCTTAATTCAACCAATCAAAATCCATGTACCAATCAAGGAAATGGTCAACACTAACGTCCAATGCAAGTGTAAGCATCACAACTAGTACATGCCAATAACCAAGAAAGAACAAAGCAATTCAACTACAATAGGAATGTTGTGGGAAATGGAGTAACTAAGTCACATCATGTCCAAATGGTGTAAACATAATTTACACCACCTTTTTAGCTTACTCATACCCAAAAACCTCTCAACCAATGCTGCAAGCACAACAACCAAGACCTGCATAATAGATACAACATCCTTTACCATTGTAAACCCCTCCTCCTAAGAGAACTGTGCCTACACATCATGTCTCTAGTGACCTAGGAGAACCTATTGAGTCTATATTTCACAAGCTTGCTATTATTAATCTAATTAGTTTGCCTATACCAAAGTATTATCTACAAGGCATTCCTTATCCTGATTGGTACCATGAAAACAAATTTTGTGACTATCATCAAGTCAAAGGACATAATCTATGAAGATGTGTCCAAATCAAGCATTTAATTGAGAATATGTTGGAGAATGGGGAGATAACATTGGATAATGGTGCTTCCACTTCCAATCAAACTCTTAAGATTTATCAAAACCCCTTTCCCTGACATAACAATCAACAACAGTAGAACAATCAACAACAACAACAATGGCCAATGTAGCAGCAAAATCAATAGTATCAAAATCAAAGTCTAAACCATTAGAATTAGGAAAATCAATAGTAGAACCCACAATGACATAATAATGGACAAAACCAAGGTTAGAACAGTAATAACCAACAAACCTACCATGCATTTATACATGACTACAATAGGGTTGTAGGTCATATTGTAGGGGGTAGTGTTAATACCATCTCCATTAATCCTAGACCAAACACTAATCAATCTAGACCATTGATAAACAACAACATTCACCCAAATTATATGGATAATCCTTCTTTGACCTAGAAGTGCATACAACCAAACCAAAAAATTAGGACTTCCCCTTTTGGACCTTATATCAACAACTCATCCTTGCCACATGACCACATATGAGTGCACCAGCAACTAAGACTTGTCCTATCTAGTCCCACACCATTTTTAATGTTTGTCAGCAATAATAGTCCAATATTTAATCTTGATTTGTAATCACAACTCAAAGGTCAAATATTACTATCTTAGACCCATAACCATCTACCACTTTACTTGTTATTCAATCGGCCTTCAGCCTCGAAATAAATAATTCAATACTGACCAAGACAAGAAGTTTGATACTATGGAAAAATTATAGAAGACACTAGCACAAATTTCTATTTTAAATTTGTTTTTAATGTCATTAATCCACAAGAACATATTGAATGATTTTTTAACCCAATCCACATTGCTAGTGACATATCCCCTAATAAATTTCAAGTTTTGGTTGAACACCTAGCTCTATCCCAACAACTCACATTCAACCAAAGTAACATGTTTTCCCTTGGCCCGCTCCATAATAACCCATTATACATAGAATTTTATATAAAGTGACATAAATTGAAATGTGTCTTTATAGACAATGGACTAGGCCTCAACATAGTGTGTCTAAAGCTCATCAAGCTTCTTGGGTACACAATAGCAGATCTCCAACTATAAATGATAACCATCAAATCCTATGATAATTAGGAAAGAGAATCACAAGGTACCATTATTTTTCTAGTTATTATTGGGCCTTTGACCCATGATACACTTTTTCATGTGCTTGATTTTGAGTTATCATATAATATGCTTCTAGGTAGGCCTTAGTTACATGAGATTCGTGTAGTCCTATCAATGTTGCACCAATGCATCAAGTTTTCCCACTCAAGGATGGAAGTGAATATTCCAAGAGATTTGCACCCATATGAATACTAAAAATATCTTGAGGCCAAATTTCAAAGCTACTATTATCAGTACAACATGAATCCAAGTTCTAAGCAGGATAAAGGAAAGGCTATACTTATTGATCCTTCACCGAATAATTGCATAGATCATAATACCTTGGATTCCCTTTCCAACATGCCACCTCATAAAGATTATAATCATTTCACCATTTTATATAAAGGATTGAGAGAGTGTGTGACCCATGATACATTTTATATTACCAATCTTCCTCAAAATTTGAAAACCTTTGGGAGACCTAAAGTCACCCCACACATGCATTGGCAACAAAAGAACAAAGATAATGGACCTATCACATTTGTACCAGCATCTGACCTAGACCCTGACCCTCTTGAAGGGGATGAATCATGGTTATATGAATACAACCAAGCTGATTATTTTAAAAGTGCAAAGTATCATATTCCCAATAAGATCATAGAGCATCAAAATTATGAAGGAAGAGGCCTCAAACTGACTCAGGAAGGAACCATCAAGCCAATTTCCATGATTAAGTATGAAAGACCTTATGGAATTGAATTTAAATCACTTAAGGGTGACCCCACATATATTATTCAAACTCCAACACTAACAAATAGTGATGATGATACCAACAGTGAAGCAGAGTCTGATCATAGCCTTACCTTTGATGATCGAGTTGAAACCAACATGTTTGATAATAATGTCATTTTTACCCTTATCTTGGTCATTCATCACAACCCATTTCCATTATATTATCCCTAAATTATATATTAGGACCAACAAGAATCCAATATACCAATTGATGGGTTCTAGAATGATGAGGCATTTTTTGACTTCTTAGGCCTTAGAGACAATGTTTCATTAGGAGATCACAAGTCAGGATTCTTAATTACATTGGATCTTGTAGCCTATTTTGGAGAGAGGGTGAACACCCTTAGCCAAAAATAAATAAGTAAAACATTGAGGTCCCAAAGTGAAAACCTCTTTGAGGTGATTTGAAAGTAAAGATAAAGGCTAGTCTAGTGGTGAAAACTTGGTTTAGGTACCATTAGATGGGGATGTTCATTCTTCTTCGAATATAGACTAGGAGACCACCAATGATGAACTTGCCTATGGATCCAAGCTTATTTTTTCAAAACAACAAGTATTTGATTAAAATTTTCAATAATTTTTGACTTGTTCTATCACATGGCTAGATCTCCCATTAGGGGACTAAAATTCATCATGCTTAGGAGAAGTTGAAGAGCAAGTCCTAACAGAGGACCCTGACATAGTCTAATAGTTCAAGTTATTGCCTACTATCCTATAAGATGGTTCAACCCTTCTAATAAAATATATAATAGAGGTAAACATCAAGACTCTATCAGACCCAAAATGGATAAAATTAGGCACATCCATCACTAAGGAGGAACATGAAATATTTACAGCTTTGTTGAGAGATTTTGTAGATATTTTTGTATTGGCCTATTCTGACATGCTAGGTTTGGACCCCACCTTGGTTCTCACCACCTTGTGATTAATCCTGACACCAAACTGGTAAAAAAACTATGTAAGATTCATCCTCACATTATTGTATTGGTAAAGAAAGAGTCAAAAAAGCTCTTAGAAGTAGGATGTATTTGATCCATTGACTACTTAGAATGGATCTCTAATATGGTACCTATTAGTAAAAAGCTTGAAAGGATCATAATCTGTACTAATTTTTTAGACATCAATAAAGCTTGACCTGAAGATGATTTTTAATTGCCTAATATGGACATGATCATCGACTCCATGGTAGGTTATGAAATGATTTCACTCATGGATGGATTTTTAGGATACAACCAGATCAGAATAGAACTAGAAGACCAACGTAAAACAACATTCACCTCTCCATGGGAACATTTTGTTATCAGGTAATGCCATTTGGCCTTAATAATGTTGGAGTTACATATCAAAGGGCCATGACTATCATATTCCATGATATGATACATGATATTGTTAAAGACTATATCGATGACATATTAGGAAAATTTAAAACCAAGCCTAACCATCTAATAGTGCTATGTAAGATATTTGAAAGATTATGGGAGTAAAAATTCAAACTCAATCTAAATAAATCTATGTTTGGCATAACCTTAGGTAAATTACTTGGCTTCATCATGTCTCATAGAGGTATTGAAGTTAATCTGGCTAAAATCCATGCTATAATTGAGATGCCACTACCAACCAATTTAAAGCAACTATGTAGTTTGTAGGGTAAGATCCAATCAATCTGAAACTTCATCTCTCAATTAAAAAACAAGTTTCATCTATTTATACACCTTCTAAATAATGGATTTGCATTTCATTGGGATGATCACTACTAAATAGCTTTTCAACAACTCAAAGACTATCTTGTTAATCTACTTATTTTATTACCTCTTATGTCAGGAAAGCCATTCATATTATACCTATCATATACCAACCATGCTCTGGAGAAACTCTTGGCTCAACATGATGAAAATATAAAAGAGTATGTCATATACTACCTAAGCCATACCTTGGTCACATATGAATATAACTATGCACCTATTGAAAAAGCTTGTTTGGCCATGGTCTTCATAGCTCAAAAACTATGCCATTACATGTTGAATAATAAGACCATGGTTATTTAAAAATTAGATCCACTCAAGCATCTACTATCTAAAATATTTTTTCAAGGTAAAATGACTAAATGGATCATGTTTCTCAATGAGTTTAACATAGATTATGTCAATCATAAGGCAATCAAGGGACAAGTTCTTTTAGATCAACTTGTTAAATCACCTCTCGCAGACACACAACCACTCATGTTTCAAGTTCTTGATGAATCCATAATGAGGAGTAACTTTGGAATTAGTGTTTTGATGGTTCATTTACTACAAATTGATCAGGGGTAGGCCTATTGTTTATTACACCATATGGGGATCTAAACCCTAAATCATTTAGAATTAGTTGTCCTTGTACAAACAACATGGTCCAGTATGAAGCATTTATTATAGGACTTTAACAGGTAGTGCATTGGAACACATCTCATCTCCAAGTATATGGTGATTCTTAGTTAATCATCAATTAGGTCATAAATCATTTTCAAACCAAATATGACAAGTTGTTCCATATAAATCCATGGTTGACACTCTTAAGAAACAAATTGATAACATTCAATTTAAGCACATACCATGGGCTAGTAATATAAATGCAGATACCATGACTATTATTGGATCTATAATTCAAAAAACAAATAAAGCTAGAGAGTATTAGTTCCTCATCAAGAATTTTTTAGCACCAGTTCATGAACCTTCAACTATTGTAATGATTTATGGCATTATTGGTCTTAACTCTATCTAGTACCTAGACCTTTATAACTACCTTTATGACCAAGTTTTACCACCTAACATATCTCAAAAACAAACCAAATCCTTCATTCATCATTCCACTCATTATACGCTAATTAGATCTACCCTTTATCATCATAGTTTTTATGGAACTCTACTTCATTTTTTAAATTCGACAAAGCCTACAGTAGTGTTAAGAGAATTTCATGAAGGGATATGTGGAGCTCATTCTAGTGGGGTAGTCCTATCCAAAAAGTTATTTCATACTAGTTATTATTGGCCCACGATGGACATAGATGCTATTGCATATGTAAATAAGTGTGATAAATGTCAACATCATGTTAATCTAATTCATGCCCCAACCAAAACTCTGAAATTGATGTTGAAACCATGGCCATTTTCTACTTGGGGACTTGACCTCATTGGGAATATCAACCCCACTTCATCTGATGACCATAAACATATCCTTACTACCACTGAGTATTTTGTTAAGTGGGTCAAAGCTATACCCCTCACTTACGTGACTAGAAATCAAATTTACAAATTCATCTTCAACCATCTCATTTACCTCTATGGTATCCTCTTTGACATTATATCTAATAATGGAGGATCATTCAAGAACAAGGATGTAGACTAGCTATGTACTAAATATAAAATCACACAACATTTTTCTACAACATATTACCCTCAAGGTAATGGCCAAGCTAAAGCATCAAACAAAACCATTTTCAATATTCTCAAAAATATTGTCAATGATGCCGATCATGATTGGCACCTACATATATTCCCTACCCTTTGGGCATACCATACCAATTATCATACCCCCATAAGAGCCACTTCATACTCACTTGTTTATGGTACTAAAGCCATCCTTCCCATTGAGGTCAAATTACCTTCACTATGCATCTCTTTTAAGCATGTCCTAGATGATCATTCCTATCAAGTAGATCACCTGCGAAAGCTAAACCTACTTGATGAGAAATGCACATCTATGATCAACAATCTTTAAGCATATCAGAACCAACTCAAAGCCAACTATAATCAGTGTGTTAAGTATAGAACATTTGAACTTGGTGATCTTGTTATTAAAGAAAATCAAAAGAATACCATGGCTAAGAAGAACCATAAAGGAAAATTCAAACCAAACTAGATAAGGATTTTCATCATTACTGCATATTATGGATCAAGAGCATATAGGATTGCCACACTAGATGGAGATGAAATTCTTGAGCTGATGAATATTATTCATCTCAAGTAGTACTATTCTTGAGTGCTAAGGTGTATTATTTGTAAGGACCATTTCAATTATGCCATTTTATCACTATTCTTCTTTATCCAAATATCATCCTTATCCATCCTCTTAGCTATATCCACTTTTCACTTTCGACCTATCAGTCCAGTGTGTTCTAAAGCCTAGCCTATTTAACCTTGGTTTTTTCCATTTGTTACACTTTTTTAGCATCAAGGTATCTGATCAGTTTCATCAGTTAGTTCACATACTTCAGATAAAGATCATATTTTGGAGCAGTGTGATAGAAGCTTTGATAGTTGCATCCTTGGTTTGTTATTCCTTTCTTATCCATGATCTTATTACTAATTATAACCACCTTTGGGAAAATTAATACCATTGATCCATGTCATTGTGTCCTATTTATAACCACTTATGTGAAAACTAGGAAAAACATTTGTTTATTATCTATGACATATAAACTTGCCACTTCCTATGTTGTACTTTGCTTTTTTACCAATTGTGCCTATTTTGTTTGAATTAACTGCTACACTAGTCGAATTCCTCCATTGTAGGGTGAAACTATAGTGACTTAAGGTCCAATTCTAGGACTATGTAGACATTAGTCGATATTTTTTGAGGTTAGCTCAACCACCCCCTTACCATGTTCTTGTCATTTTGTGAGAAACTTAATCCATGCTCTCATTGTTTTATGAGCAAATTAAGACACGTTCTCACCATTTTATGAGAAACCTAAGTTTTATCGCTCTCACCATTTTGTGAGCTTAAAGGATTTGGTGTCTTGTCATTCTTGATCAAATTGAGATACTTAAAAAAAATGAAAAACATTTATAAAATCATTAGAATAGAACAAAAACATTGACCACTTCTTTGCCTTAACAATTTTGGAAACCCTTACTAAGTTACAAGTAAATCACTTGTCATTTATTTTCCCCATCCTTTTTGGCCTTTTTCTCTCACACACTTGCCATTTTTCAAAACCATTCCTCTTTTTCTAGCATATCTATTTTGTTTGTTTTCCTCAGTTATCACATTCTTCCCATTCTCTGGAAGAACTACATTTGGCCTAAATTTTTCATTGGATATTACATCCATAGACCTATGTAGGCAACATCCACTTACCTAGTGCATATGGAGACAACATGGACACCCCCTTCTTTTTCTTCTATTCCCCCATTTTGTTCATTTGTTAAGTTGTCACCTATTTTCTAGGGACAATGTTCATATGGTTTTTATTGCATTATTTATTTGTTTGTCTCTATTTATTTTATTTGTTTGTCTACTTATTTGTTTGCTTTCAACACTATTGCCTTGATTCAGTTTATGTGTGTTCATTAGGTGATTATTTGCCCACACTTATAATTAAATCTATCCATACTCATATGTTTACATTGTCATCATGGTTCCTATCATTAGTGAATTGTTTTCTATTGAGTATTGGATTATGGGAGTCAATCCTTATGCATATTTTGACTAAGTCCTCATGATGTTATACCATGATGCCTACTGACACATGCTAAAACAAACCTAAGCTTCAATAATTCTATTTAGTATGGTATCATCGCTTTGGCACCGACATCTTGATTCCATCCTAATCATATGCCAAACAAAGTAATTAAACATGAATGAATTTCAACCTTTATTAGTTTGGGCAAGCATCTCCCTACTAGTAGGTTGTTCTAATTCATCATTACCCTTTGTGTTTAGTTATTATCATCCTTGACCAATTTTATCATGTTTGCCATAATCGAAGTCCAATTATTATAATCACCTATGGGTAAATCATTACACACTATCATGCATGCATTTCTCAATGATTATAACTCCCTTTGGGTAAATCATTGTGTTGTCACCACTTTAATTTTTATACCCATATAGGGGCATGTTGTTATCTTGTTTGTCTATCTTAATTAATGTAGCTCCATCTTCTCAATGATTATAACCACCTTTGGGCAAATCATTGTGTTATCATACCATGTTACCACTATCAAGGTATAATGCTTATAACCGCCTATGGGAAAATAATTGCACACCATCCCACATGCATTCTCAATGAATTTGACTACTTTTTCAATATCATTGTGTTTTCGCCCCATCATATTTCTCTTCTTTGGTCCCCTCAGTTTTCTTCTTTCATTTTGATGGACCATTTGCCAACCTACTTGTGCCAACTATTCTCTCAAGGGGGTATCATACAATTAGTTTATCATCATTGTAGTTGTAAGCATATAGGACCTTTTCATTCTTTGAGAAGATGTTACTATGCTTATATCTTGTAATGCTTTCCCAAATAAGGGCAAACTTTAAACACCTAAATCTAGCCACCAATAACCTCTAAGCAAGATTTTGGCCAATTTTCACCTAAAATGTGCAATTTGGCCTAAAAAAACTAAAACACGCTAAATTATGTGAAACTAACATATTTAAGTGTTGATTTTGGTCAGGGTATCCCTAAATGGGGTAATCCAATTTATGGGCTAGCTAACTTTGATCAGATCATTTTGAGTCAAAATGCCAATTTTGCACATAGGTGCTCCGAATTGATCTTTCCTATCAAATATCTTTCATAAGACACATACCTTTGTTATTTTTTGTCAATAATATCCTAAATGGGATAACGGATCTAATTCATCTAACATTGACTTCTAATTCTAAACCAGTCAAATTTTGAACCAATAATAAGGCATTCTAATCAATTTGAGTAATTTGTGCATAAAGTGATTAAACATGATTAAAAGATAATTAATATAAATTAAGGCATAATTAATAATTCTATGGAAACTTTTTTAATAACTTATTAGAAATGAATATTGAATAACTGCATTATCAAGTGACATCATTTCTTAGGAAGATATCCCTAGGCCATAAATGCCATAAATATCAGGATGCATGCCCTCCATGCCTCTTAATTGCCTTTTCTTCCAATGTCATGATGAAGATAATTATAAACTTAATTCTAAAAAATAAATTAATCTTCAACCACACATCTCAATCTCAGGATGGATGGTTCAGGTTGATTCTAGACATTCTAAAAAATCTACTAATAGAGAGCCCATGAACATCATTTCTAAGACATGGTTATTCAAAGTTATAATGTAGAATTGATTACAAAGCTTCATGAAACTATTGTTACCATGCCAAATTGATTCCAAGCCAAGCCAAGACACAAGCCAAAGGTTCCAAGGAGATATGGAGGTCTCCAAGCTTCCATTGCCAAGGACATCATGAGCACAAGCTAAGCAAGCCACTAAAAAAATAATTTTAGAGCATCCAAGGGAGGTAAAACGTTTCTTTTGCATTTTAGTTGTGTGTTTAATTCATGTTTGTTAACTAAGCTCTCCATAGTGTCTAGGCCTAGAGATTTTATGCTAGTTAGTGTGTTTTCTAATTTATTTTTCATTTAGAAACTAACACAATACTAACCATCCTTTTTTGATTCAAATTCCTAGCTCACAACATGCAACCATAGTTTCTCTAAACAACAATAAATAATAAAACTATCAAGCCTACACCATTTATTTTAAGCATACACCATCATAAATATGGAAAATTCTGAAATAAAATAACATACCCAACCCATTCATGTTAAACATACACCATCACAAATATGGAAAAATGCTAAGATGAAGTTAACCAATCAACTATGCATATACCATCACATATAGGGTAAATGCTAGTCTAACTCAACTAACGTGCTCAACAATAACATAACATTAACATAATATAAACATCTACATCATTATAAAAACTTCAACATCATCACCATCACATAATAAACCTCATATATATATATATATATACATATATATATATATATATATATATACATATATATATATATACATATATATATATATACATATATATATACATATATATATATATATATGTACATATATATATATATATGTACATATATATATATATATACATATATATATATATATACATATATATATATATATATATACATATATATATATATACATATATATATATATACATATATATATATATATATGTACATATATATATATATATATATATATACATATATATATATATATATATATACATATATATATATATACATATATATATATATACATATATATATATATATATACATATATATATATATATATACATATATATATATATATATATACATATATATATATATATATACATATATATATATATATACATATATATATACATATATATATATATATACATATATATATATATACATATATATATATATATATACATATATATATATATATATGAGGTTTATTATGTGATGGTGATGATGTTGAAGTTTTTATAATGATGTGGATGTTTATATTATGTTATTGTTGAGCATGTTAGTTGAGTTAGACTAGCATTTCCCCTATATCTGATGGTATATGCATAGTTTATTGGTTAGCTTCATCTTAGCATTTTTCCATATTTGTGATGTGTATGTTTAACACGATATATATATATATATATATATCAATATCATCTTTCCCTCAAAATATACATCTCTCATCTTTGACTCATAGGCTAGTGTGTATACAACATATATAACAACATCAATAACAAAATTTGGCACTTAGAATCCTCAAGGCTATAGTCATGGTCATGAAGTAGTGTCATCACCACTCTCCACATGTCTACATCTACATGAGCTAGAAGCCATGACTCATGTCACTGATCTCTCCTAATCTCTAAAATTATAATACCTTTGAATCTATGAGAACTCCCTGATGGCCCTCTCATAGTATGAAACCTCATCTAGATTCATGTTGTACCTCACTAGAGATATAGTATGCAGTAGACCCATGAAACCTATTATAGGTCCCTGTACTGGTCCCTATGGAGGAGGAAAAGGAGTAGCCTATCTTGCTACACTCAAACTATCCCTCTCTACTGATAGTGTAGTAACCTGGCCTTATAATGCACTGCCTTGGCCTTGTAATGCCTCAACCTATCCCTATAATGTCATAACCTACCCTTGTAAAACCAATACCTGTGCTTGTGCTACATCTCAAGCCTATATTGTTGCATCTTGGGCCTATACCATTGTATCCCATGCTTGCATGGCTACATCTCTCTTTCTTTCTCTCTCATCACTCCCTATACATATGGTGGTGGCCTCTTAACCTAAACTATGGGATGCAAACCTATCCACCATACAAGATAAGCCATTATGCATCTAGGATCTACCACACCCAAGCCTATTGGTAGCTCCTCAAAATCTAGCCCATCTATCTCTTAGGGAAAAGGTAGGGGGTGCCTCTATATCATCCCTCATATATCAAGGAAAAGTAGGAGGCATGTCTTGTAATAAGCCAAACTATCTCCTAGCCTGTGCCATAGGTATCATCTCTAGTTCTCTAGCCTATCTCCCTCTGACCATAACATGCTCTATAAACCAACAAGTTACTCTGCCTGTCCTCTGAATGTAGGTTATGTTAGGTAGGGCCTCTAAACAATATTTTTAAGAATCAATCCTTATATCATACACTATGTATATCAGGTGTTTTGGATCATGACTAAGCTAGTCATATCACCTGTAACCTTTTATGTTTATTAAGAGCATTACCTACCTTAGATACCTAGAACACATGGACCATTAAAGCTACAACTTTGATTGTTTTAACCTTATTAGCTATCACTTATAGGTTATGATTTGGTTATTTCTATCCAAGACCTTGCCTTTACCTATTATTTATTGTGTTGACTATAACTCATAGTACTATACTTGTGAGTAGCAATACCATGCTCTCACCCAACATCCACCCAACCAATTAACTCATTATCAAACTAGTACCCAATTCTAGATTCTCCTCTGTCAATTCCCATTTTGAGGGGGGATACCTCATCCAATATCTAGAGCATCCAAATCTTATTTTTGTCTTACAACTTGTTGGTATAAATTATAAGACAAAAAGGGGCAAATCTAGACACCAAAATTACATTACACATGTGTGTAACTCCCTGTGTTTAAAACCCCCCTTAAGCCCCTTTTAATACTTAACCTTCCTAATGCATGTTTTCACCCCTCACACATTTAATTAATTTAAAATATTTAATTAAGTTAATTAAAAACTAATTATACCACCTTACCTAGCCACCTCATCCTAATACTAATTCTTACCCTTTAAGTCACCTCAAGACTTAGTCCCCTAATCCTAACTACCCATGACTTTTTCTCACCCAAAACATAAATTCCTAACTAACTATGTCCTTCTTAACCTCACATTTTTACTATTTCCTAATAGATACCATACTTGGTAGGAGAAAAAATAAAAAAATAAGCTAAAAATAGTCCTTTTACCTATTCTCATACCACTGACATCAGTTAACCCATGATTGATGTTGATAAGATCACCAACGTCAATTACATAAGCCAAATTCTAAGCTATTATTCATGTTAACAAAAAATAAAAAAACTCAATCTTTCTCATACAAGATTTAGCATTCAACTTTATACATCCAAGCTTATTATTACTTTGCACAAATTAGTCTACATTCAGAATTGATATACTACATAGATCTTGGATTCTTCTAAACTAATAGCACATGCTTATCTTTCATGTTCACCTATTGCTTTAACATGCCTCATCAAATCCATCTATCTGGTACCCACAATTCATCCATTTCATTAGTTAAGTGTATTTGATTTGTAATTCCTTTAAATAGTCATTTTATAATTACTTTACACTATACTATTTATCATTTTATGAATGTCTTGACTCTCCCTGTGGAGGAGTTGTAAAACTCCTTCACCTATTTCCCTTTACTTAAAACATACCAACCCTCTATCTAGACCCATCTATATCTTACCCATTTCCTTATAACTCTTCCAAACCTCATAAACCTGATTGACATCCACCTCTCAATTTAGAAAAGTCTCTTGCAATCTCTTGAGAACATACTACCCCTACTAACATCGATCACATAACTAAAATTAGTCATATCTTCTTACCAACATTGGTAGCCTAACCAATGTTAGTGACTGTGTATTTCTATTAACCTCCTTGAGCTTGCCCAAACAACTTCCAAAAACATTCATAACTCACATTACTTACACTGTGTCACTCTCTACTAGACTCAGACTGCAAGAATGGTATGAACATCTCTCTCTTACTCTCTCTTTTATTTTGTTATTCATTACCATTTTGTTTGAAAAAGTGGACTATCATCCCTAAGGAAGTTTAACACTTCCAGGAATAAGCGCTTAGCTTAGCAGCCCACTCATATATCTACTAACAAATATTCTAGTCGTAGTGCTTTCTTATTTGTAGGTAGTCCTCCCTAGCCAAAGAGAAGTGCTCAACATCATCTGGATATGGTGCACAACCAATATGTGTTATCTCTAATCTCTAATCCATACCCTTCATCCATGTTTCTCCTTAAACATTATAAATATTCAAAATTTAGTGAAACAGATACATCGATATTTTCTCAATAAGATTGAATCGTTGTATCTCTTTACATGTTTATTTAATGTGTTTTACATGTTTATGGTTTTTTATTTTAGGTATGCATGTTTATATCCATATATTTTGGTAAGCCCAAACTATTTTACAACTCCTAATGTTTCATCTTTGGATGAAAATTAATTTGTTTATGTTGTTAGGTCTAAAATTGTGAATGTTTCCATACTCGATTGTGTTTGATACAAAATCTTAGGTTTATTCTAATTTCTATTTTTTTTTAAAACCCTAGTGTGTTTTTTATATGTGGTATATTTAGTTTCATTTTATGCTACCAAAATTTAAATAAAAATAAAATCCAACTCAAAGAAGTGTTAGGATTAGTAAATAAAAATATATCGAATAACTCTTGGTTAGATCTAAATTAAGATTGAAAAATAAAATAGAATCTAAAACTACAAACATATATTTTCAAGATGATGATGTGATATTGTAAGGTAATGTTCTTCCTCATTTTAAAGTGGGTATTCCTCTGAAAAATGTTGTAGCTCCTTATTTGAATACAAATAATAATAATGTGATAAATGATTAAATTGTTCCTTGCATTAATGAAACACTTTAAAATGTGTTTCTTCATGATAATTTAGATGATAATACTATTTTTTTTTATTGTGATGTATATTTGAATGCTCAAGCTAATAGTAGTGTTAAAATTAGTTAAACAACTCAAAAAAAAACCAAAGTCCATTAGTGAGAAAAATAAACCCCTTAGTGTCCAATATAAAAAGTCTCTCTTATAAAACCCTCAAGATATTTTGAATATGTCAAAAAAATTAAAATAATCTAAATGAAAACATTTGCATCATGATGTAGTCATTTTATATTCATAATTTGATCATCCTATTTTCTAATCATATTCTAATCCTCCTCTTTCTCAATCATTCCATTTCAAAATCATCTATTAATCTACCCATTTCTCAATCATCTCTTAATCTTACCATTTATCAACAATCGTTAAAATTTTAATGCTCAAGCATATATATATTATGATTTATGTCATCACTCTACCTATCAAATCTACTGTAACTCATCACATCACTGATCCATTTTCACATTCCACTTCTTCCCACCAAATCCCATATTACAAATCATTTCAAAAAATACATATTATTCCTTCAATACTTCTCTTCAATCACCACCAATTTAAAATTTTGAAGTGGCCACCATGATGCACATTATTCATAATATATAAAATAAAATTAAAACCATTTCTAAAGGAATGCAAAAATTAAATATGAAAACAAAAATTCCAATGTTATTCTTCTTATTTTTTGTCTTTTTAAACTCTTTCTTATCATTTTCCCCAATAATTTCTACTGCAATATTTTATATTGTTTAATGGAAAATGAGATCCTTTGTGCATTATATTAGATTTTTTTATGATTTTTTCATAAATTTTTCTCATGATGATATGTTATTGACTAAGATATTTCCTATAATATTAAACTACTATGCTCTTGAGTGGATTCATTATCTTCCATATGGATTATTTCATTATGTTACACCTCTTGTGGATTATTTATTGACTCACTTTCAAATCAAAATTGATGTGAAAGTCACATTTTTAAAATGATCTCAAATTAGGAAAGAAACAACTTAACATAATAGTGGTTATGTACTTAGATTTAAAATAATAGTCTCTAAAATGAGTTATTAATCACCAAATAGTGAATTTAAAAGTCTTTTTTTTTGTATTTTTCTTACTATTATTAAAGATAAAGGTGTCTTTGTATTTGATCATTATTTTGATGATATTTACAATAATTAAAATTAGAGTATTTCAAATTAAGATTTTGGATGAAAAATGTTATTAATTATAGTTCTAATATCCCTTTTATATACACATTGTTTTAAATTTATTGACACATTTATATTTTAGGGCTTGTTGGTGTATTCATATCCTTGAATGTATGTTCACACATACACTAGGACTAGGATTGGCCAACTTGTAACAATTAGTTGGAGATGTGTCATAGATTATCATTCATACTACACCTTCATATCACCATTTCATCAAATTTTTTATCTTCCTTAGTGTTCTTATCATTCCTCTAACCTCTTTTTACCCATATCCTTTAAATTAGCCATATGAAGGACTTTATTGCCAACACATTTTGGAACCTGTGTTTGGATAATATCATAGGTTAGGATGATGGCATTGAATAAAATTTGGTTTTATTTAATAGATTTAATCTATACTAATAAATTTATCCTTCGTATTTTTACAATTAGACATGAAAAAATCACTCACCTTAAGAAGAACTAGAAGACCTATGTTTAAGAGGATATTATACTAAGGAAGACATGTTAGGATAAAAGGCATTAAAGATGTCAAAAATTGGACCTACACTTATGAGGTTTACCAAGTATTTGGAGTCCACAACTTTGGTCTACTTAGGGGTTATTCTATATGTTGTTCCTTTATATCATCTTTCCTAGCCCTATATAGGCTATATCATATGCAACAAATAGAAATACACTTCACTCATAATGCTAACATATCACTTAAGATTTAAGACTTAAGTGATACCCCAAGGTGTATAACGAGAACACTTAAAACCATGCTATGAGAATAAAATATACATATAAAAAAAATGCACATTAACATTATAATAAAAATTACAAAATTGAACAGAATATGCCTGATAAAGTGAAGAAGAACAAGGAGGTATGGCAGATTTTACAAATTAGAGGAATGGCTAGTTTTATGTAGAAAATATAAGGCCATAAAAAACATGTTTTTGATTTTTTTATCATGACCCTATAACTGATACACATTTAGTTATTGACCAAATTATTGATTATGATTAGGTATTATGTATTTTTTTTATGACCCTATTGACATAATTATCATCTATGAACTTTATTTATTATTGCAACAATGATTATGACTTGGATGGTTATGCTTTTTTATGCATGTCATGATATACTAATATATTTATATCATGTTAGATATTCAATTTAGATTCAAAATTATTTTATTATTTGGAGATCAATGTTTGTATAGATGTTATTGATGTCCCTTTCGATGACTGCAGGAACAAGTCAATAAACTAGGCTTGGTGGTAAGATCCTACAACTAGGAATAATGGTAGAGAGGGAGAGAGTTAATAAGTAGTTGGATGTGAATCTAATAAGTATAATGGGTTATAACTAAGTTCCTAATCCACCGTTAATCTTTTGAGTCTCTTTTATCCCTTTTTTTAGAATTTTTGACTAATATTTTCTTAATAATGTTGTGTTTTTCCATCTTTGCCAAATAAACTTGGTCTTGAATGGTCTTTTTTATTGATCACCTTATTTGATCATTTATGCCTTTGGATGCATTTGTGTTCTCCATGGTCTTCTTTTGTAGGGTTGTGACCATGGTAACTTGGATTTTATTTTGATTATTTTCTTGGCTTGGGCCATAAAATCATGGACCCCTACATATGTCTTGATTTGACCCTAATGCATATTAATGTTGTTTTAAAAATTAATTATTGGGCCATAATGACCAAGGGGTCATGGGATTTTATTTGGATTGTAATATAGCTTTGATTAAAAATTGATCCTTGGGCATATTAGGGATCATGATGGATTTTAGGGTTGACTCTCTACCTAAAATAGGCAATAGAGTGGCTTTGATTGGGAGGCAATGTGAACTAGTGTGTTGGTAGATGGAACAAACCATAGAGAGAAAGGCAAGCCATGGGGAGTTATGGAGGCATAAAATTTTATGCAAGCAGTTTGCTAGGTGAAGGATATTTATAGGGAACAATGGGGGGGAAGAAGATAATGTATGGAAAATGAAATAAATGAAGGAGCCAAGTCCGTTACATCACACTCCTTCCTCCATAGTGGTTTGTAACTCTACAAAGCCCATCATAAAATTGTGAAGTCTGATTATTAATCTTTCCTCCGTGATAATCTATAAGTTTACAAGTAAATAAATTTGGATTTGTTAATTCAAATTGATTTTATGATATTTTGTTGTTGGTTGGTTTTAATCCATTAGCTTATGACCTTCGATGCAATGTTAAAATTATTAGGTACTATTGAGTATTGTCAATTTTGTCTTGATTTTTTAATGTTATATTGAAATCAATTTGGGGCATGTTATGGGTTGAATTACATAATTTTTAAGAGGGCCTTATATGTCCCTTATAAAGTTTTGAGACTTCATAATTAACCAATGAGGCCACAAAATATAATATAATACATTTTGTTTGATTAGGGTTTTATGCCTAGTTGTTTCTTTAATGGAAAATGTGGGAAATTTTATGGGTTTCCATTGTTTGTTATATGATTCTCTAAAATATCCCAAATGGGATATTAATCCACATAAACAAAATCTAAAAATTACAATTCCCCAAATCTAAAAACCACTATCAAATCCATTCTATTTTGCACATTCAAAAATCCAAACTCACAATAAGTCAAAAATACTTCAAATCTAAAATATATTCCTCTTAATTCCACACTTCTTGAATAATAACTAAAACATTGCAGTGAAGAACTCCACAACATAAATAGACCTTCAACTCTGATTTAGGAGGTTCCACAACACTTACATATATTGTATTACTCATAACATTTCACACTTACAAATCTGAAATTGCATACCATAAATAACACCTGAAAACACACACCTTCTGCACACTAGAAATCTAAAATCTTCACATACTAGGAAACTTGTAATAAACACTGACTATCCTCACACACCACAAACTATGCTACTCTCTACTACACTAGACAGATAGGGAGGGTCTTCTACCATAAAAACTAGTATTCTTTTGATGAAGCCCCAATGATATCCCTATATGGAATGGCCAATACTAACTAGGGTGGATATTTAAACACCAAAATTAGCTACAACTCTTCAATGAGAGAGTAAGAATTTAACATAAGTTTAATGTTACAAGAAGGGGGTTTTTGATTGATAAAAATATATGCACTTCAATGAAGGAGCTCCATATATATATAAAATGCCAAGGAGAGAGAGAGAGAGAGAGAGAGAGAGAGAGAGAGAGAGAGAGAGAGAGAGAGAGAGAGAGAGAGAGAGAGAGAGAGAGAGAGAGAGATGACTTAAAGACCAGGCAAGAGAAAATTTCACCACATTTTGGTAGGTGGCCTTCCCCATGTGACAATATCCCCTTCACATGGGTCTTTGAATATTTTCCTTTAACTTTCTCACATGCTTTGAATTTCTACACCCCACCTTTACATGTATTTTCAAACCTAGAATAATAACATGTATGTTTTCATATGAAAGAGTCAAAAGCGGATCTTTGATTTTTTGGATCCATGTTCCCCCCACCTCCCCATGTGCTCAAATGCTAGTAAAAATATTCCACCACATGCTTTTCACATCCATCCCATGTGGTCAAGGTAGAAAAATGTGCCAAAGTCACTATCTACCCACTTTTCCACATACCAAAGATACTTTTTGGGTCAATGCCACATATCAAAGGACACCTCCACAACATGCCATCTCATTACTATGCCACATCATCAAATTGAGTCACCCATGAATAGTGTTATGTGAATAGTGACTATGAATAGTAAATTTGAATAGTATTGGTGAATAGTATTTTGGTCCCACTATTCCCTTCTAACCCTAGATTAGCCTACCAGAGTGATATAGGCTAAGGGTCTCTTATGAGAAATTAAGAAGGGGACATTACATTCTCTTTGGCCAATTTAAACACCTATGAGTCAGCTTATGCATGGGCATGTGCCTACATGTTCAATGAATAAGAGTAGGGTTACATTAATAAATGTCTTCCTTAGGGTTTTAACCCTATTTGTATGGACTCTTGTTACCTATGTGATGTTTTGAAACTATTATATTCTAACCATAGAAGGGTGAATCTAGTCATTATGATCATTTTAAATATTTTTGATGGTTATTTTAATGCAATATTAATTTGCTTCCCTCTGTTGATTCTTCTTGATGGCATTGTTATCTATACTCCATTGGGGAATGAAAGAAATCTGATGTGTCTCAAATAAGATGGTCAATGCATATGATGTCATAAGGATTCATAATAGATCTTCCATATAAATAAATTAATTTTATGCATGTGATTTAGTGGGCTTTCATTTTTTATTTTATGTTCTTTTATTCTATATTTAAATAATTTTGTTGTAGTTTTGGCCATTGTAGTGTCATTCCCCTTTTGATAGTTGGATCCCTTCTTATTATGTCATTAGTTTCTTATAAATAATATTTATGAGGTTTAAGTCAATTTTATTCACTTGGGAATAAAATGAACAAGTGGCTATTTTTTTTATGGGTTTTCTTGGGATCTAGTTTAAATTTTTAGAGCCATTGAATTAATGTTGAAGCTATCTTTTTTTGACATTTTACGTGGAAGTTATATTAGTTATACATATCTATCTTTATGCTTAGTTTTGCCTCACCACGGTTGGATTTAATTATTCTAAGAGAAATCCTTTGTATCATAATATTGAATAATGAAATTATTAAGCTTGGTGGGGACCAAATTAGGATATATTAAATCTCAATGTAGTATCTATTATTTGTCTATGCATAGTATTTTGAGTACCTAGACTACACTTTTGGGTGACCTTGGTGTTAAGCTTGTGTTATATTCTCCTTGGTCTTGGTTATTTCATCATTTGGTTTTTATCTTACCTTGAATGTGTCTTTTGATGGCTATTTCAAAACAAGGTATTCATTGTATGTATACTAAAATGAATCGATGGAACCATACCAAGGTTATTTAAGGCATCAAGAGCCTTCTTAGTTATTGAAAAGTTTATGTGGTTGAAATTTGTCATTTAGCAAATGCTTGGACTATACCTTCTTGTTATATTATTATTTTTGGTTGCATTTCCTATATTATTTGATTGATTTTCTTATTTATTTAAGAGCCCTTGGATGCATGTTGGAAATGGGGGCATTCTATCTTATGATTTGATTTGTTCTTAATTTTCATTATGGACAACAATCTTTCACTGCTAAATTTTTTTATCTAGGTTATTTTAGATGCTTGAGTAAGTCTTCAAGTGATGAAATACTGAATTTGATAAGTTCATATTAGTTGTTAAATTATTTTCATGAATGTGAGTCAAACACCAATGGGATGCTCAAATTTTTTTAATGTTTATGCATGCTTTACCAAGTGGAACTCTTGGTATTAAGGGTAGTTTCCCCTCTTAGTGTTTGGATAGAAACTATCATTCTCTTGCTCTTAGTGAATGATGTTATTATCCTTTTTGTTGTTTACTATTATGAATCATGTTGGTGGTTTAGGGTCCATGTTGTATGCTCTCCAACTCTCATTCATACCTAGTTGCTGAAATCCACCATCCAAACTAATGTATGGGGTTGTTAGGTCCACCATATGGATGGGCTCATCAGAATGGACATGCTGGGATTGATTCATGTTACTAAATAATTCTTATTTTATGGCATTTTGATTCTTCATGTTGGTGTCTTACTTGTTTTTCATGGCTTGTTGAGGTATATCTTACTAATGGATATTTATTTGCAATTATTATTGTTGTTTTATATGATAGTATGTTCTTGTGTATAGGTAGTAGCATGAACTTTTCATATTGAATAATGGTGTAATTACTTATTTTATGATGAATAATTGACATTATTTCTATTGGATTGAAGAATAATGTTGACTTGATTCTCTTGGTTATTTATCAAATATGTATTGTCACATGCTAAACCTTGTTATGAATTAGTCATTGCAATAATACACTAACCATAAGATTTATGGGTTTCTTATATGTATGTATGTATATGGTGAGAAATAGATGATGGTTATAGCCATGTAACTTGTTGTTCTAATCAGCTAAGGTGTTATTACACTGTTACCATTAGATCTCACTATGTTATATTTTGATTGAGATGTTTAGAATAGATTTAAATGTTGGTTACTTTATGGTGCTCTTTATCACATCATTTGTTAACTATCTTGCACATTTTTATATGTTGTCCCTTTCAAATATGGAAATTGGTAATAGGGAAAATGTGTTGTATACAGTTGAATAGATTTTTGTACCCAATCATTGGTACAAGATATCTCTCCTTGTGGTGTTTTGGCTTGTGTAATGCACCATTTTTTTGGTTGATGGGTACCATCAATTTATAACCCTTTATTGATGATATATATAACATAATTGATTCTAAAATTGTTATTAAATTATTTGACAAGTGATATACCTACTGCCATCTTGACATTGGCATTCATAATAGGTAAATGGTGGCTATTTTCTATTTCAAGTTTTAAATATTGGGTTCATTTTTATTACATAAAGTAATGAAATGAAGATGGTTAATTTTATTCATATAATGGGTATCTTAACTTTCCTGATCAAGATTTGGGCATAAAAATCACATTACTTTTGTGTTTATTTGTACTTGTGAAACACACTGATAAGGTGATAATGCAGTTGTACATATTTGTGTATAAACTAGTTATTAAGGGTTGTGTGGTTTTTTTTTTTCATTATTGAATATTAATTTATAAGCATAGTTATGTGGGGATTTATATCCTTAGCTATATAAAATTATATGACTATTGTAATGAGCTACATTCTATAACATAACACCTATACTTGTATCATATATCATAACACCCATAGCTACATTCTAAAACATAACACCTATAGATGTATCTTGTAGCCTAACATTCAAAATAAGTGATGGAAGAAAAATATAGTGAAATAAATATAAGGTCAAAAAAATAATTTATTCTTGATCATGTAGTGTTATCTTAATTGTCTACACTAATTTTTTATTCACTTATATCATGAGCTTGAGGAAGATGACATCTTGCATCATCAAGTTGGTACCATGGGTCCTACACATAGTGTTGGTTTCACTCTGATAAATTAATATCCAAAAACATATACGGGGTTATTTCAATTGGTATAAAATCCTATGCTTTATATATTTTCAAGAGGAAATATTAATCTTATAAAGTAAGATAAGCATTGGTTTACTTTATAACAAAACTATGTTGTATTTACCATTGGTTTTTGCCAAATTTTAGCTTCAAGAATCTTTGTCATAAATTTTTTCATTAACATGGAACTAATGAAATGTTTCAATTGAATAGGATTATGATATGATTTTATGAGGGCACTAATCTCTTGAGATCAATGGAATAATGATCTATTTTATACTATTGAGGTGTTGAAAATTCTTGCATTTCTTTTGAATTAATGTGTGTGAAAGATCTATAATTTTTTGCATTAATATTATGATGCCTACCCATAGCCTTGATTGGTTCATCCCTTAAAAAAATGAGTTTTATCAAGGCAAAGCTCACCTGATGACTGTTGACTTGTATTGGTAGGTCAATATGAGGCTAGTGATTATATACACCTAATTCTGGCCATAATTGGCTTCTGACCAAACCTCAAATTGATTACTACCAACTATTGAAAATTAAGCCTAATAATCACTAAACATCCCAATTTTGGTCATATATCATTCATCAAAGCTTATAAATATTTTAATTAATCCTTATTTGGGATATTATCATGTATGTAATAATAACCTCTCATGTATTCATCCCTAATCACCTTGAGACATAACAATCGTCAGTTTGGCTTATGGACCCATTAAGTGGGGCACTTGATCAAATATTAGAAGAGCTAAAATTCTAATCAAATTGAATCATTTAACTAAACAAGAATAAATTATTAATTAAATTATCCATTTATAATTAATGAATATCTAAAAGTAGAAATTCCAAAAATCAAAATATCAAAACTTTTCATCATTGCCTTTATGAGTTACCAAGATTTTTCAAAATATCCCAATATATCTAATTTGAGAGCCATGCCTAGTAATTGAAAATCATAATTACATGAAATTTTTTAACTCAACTAGAGTTAATCTCAACTCACCTAAGGTTAGTTTGAATGCATTCCATTTTTAAGTTCAACCTTAACTTACCTTGGGTGAGAGTTAACTTTGGAGGCTATAAATACAAGGCCATGTCTATTGATCTCTAAGCTATTTTGGTTCAAAGTTATTATGCACAAATATATTCAACAAGATCTCTTGGTATAAAGTTATTATGCCTAAATATATTCAAATATTTTATAGTGTATTGTTATAATGCTAATTTGAAGAGAGAATCTTCATACAAGTAGTGTTATCATGCCCAAATCATAAACCAAGCAATCAAGCCAAGGTGCCAAGGAAAGGTGAAGCCAAAAATGCTCCATTGATGAATATTTATTGATTCACAATCCAAGAAAACCATTTGAATCTCTAAGAAAGGTAAATGAATGTTTTATTTTATGTTTTAGTTGTGTTTTCATATGCTTGCTTGTTACCTATGATCTCCCTAGTGTCTAAACTAGAGGTGTTAGGATTTTAGTATGTTATTCTAGTTTTTTTATTAGGCTAACACAAGACTAACATTGCCTCTATGTATTTAATTTTTCACATCATGTCATTCCTAGTGGGACCCGCACCCCATGAAGTTTCTCTCAAGGAATTTTAGGACATTTTTCTAACATTTTTCATGTCAAAATCCAAATTTGTTGATCAAAAGAGGTGAAAATTGAAGGATCAAGGAATTTTATATGTAATTCACAAAGTTTTTTTATGTATTCATGTTATTGATCTCTATAATCATGATATTTTGCAATATCACTACTCTTACAGTCATGATTTTGTGATAATTTCTATGTTTTTGTGCTAACTTTCATGATATTATAATAAGCAATCACATTTTTTGATAATTATTTGTGTTTATAGGGGAAATAATTATATTTCAATATCGATACTTTATAATCATCATATCACTTTAAATTTTATGATATTGACAATATCACAACTTTACAAGTTGTGATATTTGCATAACTTTCATAGAATTGCCTAATCGTGACAGTTTTCTTGTTAACTATTTGATATCATAGGGTGGAGTTTTATTATGATTTTGTTTTATTTTAGTAATATTTCCTTACTAATAGACATTTTTCATTAATAATCTATTTTGTAGACAAGTTGCAGTATTGTCCTAACAATTGCAGTTTTGCAAGAATAGTCACGATATTGCTCTATGTTTCTACGGTTTTACACTCAGTGTAAAATTTTAGAAACTTGAGAGAAAGAATTGGAAAATCATTTATCCAATCATGATTTTATTCTAAGAAAAAGGACCACCTAACATATTTTTCAAGACCCAAAGGCCAAAATAAACATTTAAAACACTCTAAGTTGAAAAATTCACACTTGAATTTGGTGTTTTAAAAATCTTTTTACTTGAGTTATTTTTTGTTTTGTTTAAATTTTCAACACAATGCCAAGGGGCTCAAACTTCATCACATATTTATTTTTAGTGTTATAAAAAATAACTCTCACATTAGTTAAATACTCATAATATTTTCATTTTTATGCTTATTTGTTTAAGTGTTTATTTATCAAGATGAGTGTTTCATGTATGTTCTCCCCCCATCCCCTTTAGGGAACTTGGGTGATAAAAAATGCTCATTCTTTGTATTTATCATTTTGATCCAAAATCATGGAATTAAATTCACTAAGGCACTTCCCAAAATACATACTATTTGGGTGACCTCAAAATGACCCTAAATTCCTTCCACTTGTCTTTATTTTTATGCATTTTGGCTGGTGTGAGGGAGTTCATCACCTCCTCACAAGTTCTCTATAGAAGCATTGACCCAAGAATTAGTCTCTCAACATTGTTTCAAATCCACTCCATGGTGAGATATATAAATATAGGGTGACCTACTGGGATGCTTATTTTGAGTAGTTAAAACAAGTTCTATTAGTGGTATTTAGCCTCAGAATGTAGGGAAACTTGGACATCTCATTACACTAAACAATTGACAGATGTAGTGGTTGTGAAAAGACATTTTCACAACAAGATGGTTGACATGGATCCAAATGACATGATTGTGCCCTAGTGTTTGGCACACATATGGGACCATCCAGAAACAAAAGAAAATTAATAGTTTAGACAATCTCACTTGTTATGGACATATTATTGATGTAAGGTGAGTAGCCCAAAGTTTCATGTCATCATATAAAATATTGAGAGAAAAGGGGGCATAAAAACCCTACTTTTCATGATATTTTACTTTTTATATTAAAAATTTAAAAATCCTCTCAAGAGAAAGTATATAGACATAATTTGACATTATGATGCAACCTTGTCAGTTTTAGGATTCAGGACATTACACTTAGATGTTTTATCATTTTATCCTTTTTACTTGCATGATTTTGAAGTGAAACTATTTTTTTGTCATACCACGTCCAAAAAAAGTCGTGTTTATATGTCATTATTTTATTTAAAGAGGCATTATGTCATCCATTTGACATCACCTTTGCCTTAGCCATTTTATCAAAAACTTTATTTGTGTATGTCATTTGTTTGAAAAGGGTGTCATTATGATGCTCATTTCATTCTAAATCTTTTGCCTTGGAGTTTTCAAAACAACCTTTTATCATATCTTTAAAGCATGATAACATCGGTACACTACTCAAATCATTTCAAAGACTTGTTGCCTTATGTCCAAATTTTCAAATTTTTAAAAACCACTTGTGCCTTTTGATCTATGTATAGTACCTTCATGCCATTCATTTTTGTCTAGCTTGTTGTCTATTTTGAGAATCCTATTCTTATAAATCAATTTTGAAGTTAGATTTGACAAGTTAAAACTCAAACATTGATTGGTTTTTTGCTTAGGCCTCACATAATTTTGGCCTAGACATTTACTTGTCACTTTTGGGTTGTGTAACTTAGGTTAATTTCTTCTTCATTTAAAGACTTTTTTTGTGCCTAGATTTGAGGAAGTGGTCTCTCTTACATAAACCTAAAGTTTCATGTCTTTTTCCAAATGATCAAGTCTTTGTTTAAAATATGAATGCCTAGTTTGTGTCAAAGTGTTTCAAATTTGTTAGATTAACTCTCTTGACTTTTAGACATCACTTTGTTTAAAGTCTATATTTTGTTCCTTATTCCCAAAAGACCTAGCAATACCTGTTTTAAGCCTAGATTTTGTGCCTTATTTTCCAAAATACCTAGAAACCTTTATTTATTTAGACCTAGATTAGACTTTTTTGAAACATTTTATACCTAAGTTTGTCATTCTTTTTTATTTCATCTACTTGACCTTTTTGTGTAAGATATTTGATGTTAGACATTTGGTGTTAGATTATTTTAGACCAAGTTTTAGTACTTAACTACTTTGGACATATAGATCCACTTTTAGACCAAGTTAGACCAAGTTCAAACCTTTTATCTTTTTAGACTTTGTTTTTAGGAGTTTATAGAACTCTATGACTTTTTTGTGAAATGTTCATCATTGATTTGGGTATGTCTCATTACACTCATAGCAGAGCCATGTACAATCCAAGTTATGATAATGTGGTTTCACAAGATGAATTTATTCAAGATATTTATAGTGATGATGTAGTTTATGAGATGGATCCCTATTTTCTTTACAATACTTAATTTGGGGAACAAATCCAATATCATGTAGCCCATTA
Source organism: Torreya grandis (assembly GCA_037957365.1). NCBI lineage: Eukaryota > Viridiplantae > Streptophyta > Pinopsida > Cupressales > Taxaceae > Torreya > Torreya grandis. Next base: position 187,368 of record JARHVA010010245.1, read on the forward strand.
TTTGGTTAACACACCTCCATACTTAGATTAGGACTAAGTGCAAACCATGTAGTACCTTGCTAGTGTACCATAAGTTGTAGCACAATTTCAATAAAAACCATATTATGTTATTATGCCATCGACATATTATCCCTACTTGTTTGATCATCACTTGCTTGAAAATAGGTATGAAGTTTTAGTCAGATCTATAGAGGTAGGGGCCAAGTTTCCAATATAATTACCCCATAAAAACATGCCTAGTCTAGATATAATGCCTCTCAACATGCCTAACTAAACCATTAAACGTGCCACTACTAGTAATCTTCAAGTGTTTTTGTTGATGTCATATCAAAACCTAGATATAATTGTCATAGTAAAAAGCCTCATGGAAGACCACTATCTATAAATACAAATAACATATCAAACCTATTTGAATCTAGCTCACAATTTTAATAACATGGACATGTCAAATGCTCCACTAATAGAGTTAGCTCCTACAACATGTATATTGATTGAGTTGATAGGTCAAGACAATCTATCTATAGAACCATTTTCATAAATCACTTTATTTGGTGACATTTTAAATGGCCTAGATATTGAATAAGTGTCTACTTCTTCCACACAAAATAATGTGGCAAACATGGTAGATAACACTCAAGTATCTTCCAATCTAGGCCAAAGTGGTTTAACTACACAAATAACTAGTTCACAACAAGAAGTGCCTTTAGTTAATACCATAAGTGGTTCACAATAGTAGGGGATGGGAACTCCTATGTCCCAATCATAACAAGTTACCTTTAATCCTAAACCAGCTACTTCATCAAGCACATAATCATAGGGATTAATTAACCAAGAATTGACTAGTGCTTTGCCTCAACAAAATGTGATGAATGATACTCCACCTCAATAGGTGATGACACACATTCCAAAATAATAGGCATAATCCAATATGTTACCATAGTAGAGGAATAACACCACACCACCTCAATAAGTAGTAACAAATGTTCCACCTCAACATGTAGTGACAAGTGTACCTCAATAGTCATAGACTAATGTACCATTATAATTGTAAATGTTATCTAATCAATAATATATGTCCATTGGTCAAATATAAATGCTAAACATCCAACAAACATACTTCATAACTGGTGTTCATGTAACCAAGAGGTACCACTTTCCCACAAATACCAATTAGGTAACAACTACCTTTCCTTCATAACATGCCATAGATTCAATGATATGGCCATAGATTCAACTTACTCCTCATCAACAACCCATTCAATAAGTATAGCCTTTGTAGTAACCTAGACCTGCTCAACAAATGCAACAACCATTACCTTTGTAAACCCTTGCTCCAAGAAGAAATGTCCCTACTCATCAAGTCTTTAATGACCTTGGATAACCAATTGAAGCCATGTTTCACAAGCTATCCATAACTAACATGATTATTTGGCCAATTCTTAAGCCCTATCCTAAGGGTATTCCATATCTAGACTGGTATATAGAGAATGAGTTTTATGAATACCATCATGTTCATGGACATAATGTATGCCATTGTGTGAAAATCAAACATCTCATTGAAAATATCTTGGAAAATGGGGATATTAAATTAGATAATAGAATATCTACATCCAATAAAAACTTGGGAATATACCATAACCCTTTTCTACAACATAAAAATAAAAATCAATAATAATAGAAGCAAAGGCTAGAGCAATAGTAATAATAGTATCAACAGCTATGACAACAATAGTAACACCAATAATAACAATACTAACATCAACCTAATGGAAGGAACCAAGGCTGAAATGATTTCAATACCTAATAGACTTACCATGAAATTGTATATGACTATAGTAAAGTTATAGGTCATATCACAGGAGGTCACATTTTAACCATCACCATTAATCCTAGACCAAGTACAACATAATATGGCCATTACTAAACAATTATAATCAATCCACTTATGTCATTAATCCTTCCTTGACTTGGGATTGTAAATAGGCAAACCAATAACCAAAGATTACTATTTTAGAACCTTATACCAATAACTCATCATTCCCCTATGACCACATATAAGTGCACTGGTAATTGATACTTATCCTAACTGACCCCCCTCCACCATCATTTTTTAGCATCAATGGTCTTGTATCTAATCCAGATTCTGAAATCACAACTTGGTGATCAAACATTACCATTCCATGCCAAAAACTGCTTGTCAACAAACCCATCCAACCCACTATCCTATCTATGAACAAGCCATATATCATTGTTAAGGAAAAGACATTTGAAATTTTGGAACAATTTCAAAAAATGCTTACACAAATTTCCATTTTGGATTTGTTGCATATGTCTACTATCCATAAAATTATCATAACAAAGTTCCTAGGATAATCCCAAGTTCCAAATGACATAAGCCCAAAAAAGTTCCAATATTTGGTTTGACATCTATCCCTAGGCCACTAATTGAACTTTGATTAGAGTGAAATGTCATCCCTTGGCCCTTTCCATAATAATCTATTATGCATTGAAGTTGTCATTACATGAAACAAAGTGAAACATGTTCTCATAAACAATAAATTAGGCCTAAATATTGTGTATTTGAAGCTCATCAAGCATATTGGATATATAACAATTGATCTATAGCCAAAAATGATCACTATTAATGCATATTACAACCAAGAGTGGGAATCATAAGGCACCATCATCTTGTTAATTATCATTGGGCACTTGACCCATGATACACTTTGCCATGTTTTAAACATAGGCCTATCTTAAAATTTACTCTTGGGTAGACCTTGGATACATGAAATTAATTTGATCCCTTTGACATTGCACCAATGTCTCAAGTTTTCTTACTCAAGCATGGAGGTCATCAACAATGGATATTTGGAGGCTGATTATGAAAGTTAAAACTATCATTTTGGCCTTGATCTAGTGCATGAAAAGGAAAAAGGCAAAGAAGTACTTGTTGAGTTACCAGCCAATTGCATAAACCCATCTAGCCTTGATTCATCTTCACATATACCACCTCTTGAAATGTCTATTCATTTTACAATCTTGGCCAATGGCCTAAGAGAGTATCTAACCCATGACACTTTTCACATTTCTAGGATTTTAGAGAACCCTAAGTCCTATGTAATACCTAAATCCAAGCCATCTTTCCTAGAGAAATAATTAAATGGAAAAGTCAAACTTCATACTCCATCTCCCATCATTTTCACACTAGCCACTAGCCAAAAAGAGGACCCACTTGCAAATGATGAAACCTAGTTGTATAATGACAAATTGGTTGATTATTATGAAAATGACAAGTATCCCATTCCTAATAGGATTATGGAGAATTAAGTCTATGAAGGAGGAGGCCACGGGCCAAATCAATAGGGAAATCTTGAGCCAATTTCTATAACTTGGTATAAAGGAACCTATGGTCTAAGATTTAAACTACCTGGGGGTGAAACCATATACCTATTTCATGCTCCAATGCTAATGTCTAGTGACAAAGATGCTAGTAAAAAAGTAGTCTCATCATAATATTTACAAAGACCTTACCAATACCAATATATTTGATACTCTTGCTATTTTTACCCTTACCTAGTTATTTTTAATAACCCACTCCCTATATATCATCCTCAACTTATAGCCTGTGACCAATAAGAATCCATAGTGCATATAGATGAGTTTGAGAACAATGAGGTCTTTTATGATATTCTAGACCTAAGAGACAATGTTCCATTAGGAGACCACAAACAAGGATTCTCCATCAAACTGAATCCTGTAGCCTATTTTGGAGAATGGGTGAGCACCCTTAGCCACAAACAAATAAATAAAATATTGAGGTCTCAAAGTGAAAACCTCTTCAAGGCAATTTTAGACCAAGGTAAAATTAAAGATAAAGGCCAGTATTTTGGTGAAAATTTTCAACCCACAGTAAGAGGGGTGTCTCCATTGTGTTTCATGGAGGAAGAGAGCTGAGCCTCCCTTCAGAGGGTACAATCCACAACATCAATAGTTCTCTTATGTGTGTTCTATGATTTCTAATTCTCATACTTTTAGATGGTTAATAGTTTATTTTATTCAAGCTAATTTGGTAATAACACACATTATATGCATATGTTAGTTTGAGTTTAACACTAGGTTAACTAATTTGATAGTATACTTGCTCTATTTTTTTCTCACTTATAATCAAATGTGCTATGCAATTTACTATGAGTGATTAATTTTCATGCAAAGTATGCTATTATACATATGCATTTCCTTCCTATGAAGCTTAAACTACATTTATTTAGCTTTGAGAATTACGCTAGAATTGATAGATGCTAGTTTCATGTGTTTTTACGTCAAAAATTAGCAGAATTAGTATATTTGATCATCTTGAGCACAATATCTTTTTTTCTACCCTACTTACTCTTGGATCCACACATGAATCACTGTAGCTTAGTTCATGTTATAAATATCCATTGTTCATTTACATTTTGGGCAATAATTAGCAAATATTGAAACAATTTTACAAAGATTAACAAGAATAAGTGTCACTACATAAACATCTATTGTCCCTACAGTAGGGTCTTCTAGCACACTTTCAAAGTTGTGATCAAATATCTGTTATTTATGTTATTTCCAGTAGTAATTGTATAAAAAACTCAAGCCTCAAGTCTTTCAAAACTTAAAATTGAGTTTCTTACTTTCCCCTTGTTCCCTAGTGATGCATGGAGCATAGTAAGTACATCAAAAATCCCAATAAAACAGCATTTAAGCAATCAATCAAGTGTCCTTGAGACACCTCTAGGCTTGCTTTCAAGTCAAAATATGTTATAGTCAGGAGTCTAACAGCCTTAAGACCTTCTCTAGGATTGTGAAGGCTATTTGGACCATCAAATGCATGAACATTGAGATGAATGACATCAGTATGGAACTCAATAAGGATACATGTGAGGTTCAAATAGGGCTAAAGAAAAACAAATTTACATCTACATCTAGCTTCAAGAGCACTGCTACAGTCAAGTTGGTGAACAATGCTTAATGGAGACTTTAAGGGTATAAACTTTTAAGAAGGGTAATGAGATATGTAAGAGATCATCATACATAAATCAAATCATGGGTAATTTGTGTATTGTGAAAACTCCCAAATCATCTTTATACCAAGTCATAGTTCATATAAAGGACATCACATCATGCACAGTGGTCTATATAGGAGAGGTTTGTTTTCATAATGAAATAATGGTGAGCATGTGAAGAAGATAACAATCTAAAAATAATGCATTAAGTTGTAGACTTTAGAGGAGACATCAAGGATCCAAACTCAGTTGAATATTCAATTCCATGAAATCTTCACCTACAGCTACTTAAGGGACTAAAAAAATGCGTTAATAGTCAAGACATTGAAGCAATAAGTCTTTCATATTTTAAAATTTCATAGGATCTTGTTATTTTTGAAGAATCACTTTAGTTTATTCCTTACTCTTTTCATCCCAACATCTAATAGGTTTAGTAATTGATTCTAAATTCACATATTTAGAGGAGGTAGCCTCATAATTAGAGGTTTGGTCTACATACAGGCATCCCACAACCTTAGATCATTCCAATGTTAGTCTAGATATGAATCAGATCTAAGTAGTCTGATTTTAATTGGGTGCTATCTAGGTTGGTAATATAAATCAAAGGAGATATGTTGGTCTTTATTATTGCAAAGGAACTTTCTTTTCTGCCCTACTGTACTCCCTCTTTTTGAAATTTTTAACATGAATCACTTTAGATTAATGATCATTGCGTATATCCATTTGTTTATTTAAAATTTTGGGCTTATATTGGTAAATATAAAGCAATTTACATCATAAAAAATTCATAGTTGTGTATATCAAATAAGATTTTTGTATATCCATGTGTTTGTTTAAGAGTTTGGGCTTGCAGACTAGAAGGTGGTAAGTTGTAACCACATAATCTCTCCAGAAAAATTGTGTGAAGACCCAAGGTGTCACAACCATATTCATGTTGTCCCTATAATATGAGAAATGTTATTTTGTTGTTTCCATTATATCCTTGACACATACACACATCAATAGTCTAGAAGGACCTACAGATGAATTTGAATATTCTCAACCTACTATTTCCTATCATGCACTTTTAGGTATTAGTACTCCTCCAAATATAAAGGTGGTCGATTTCCTCAATAAATGGAAGTCAACTATATTTATTTACTCTGGGAGTAGAAACAAATTCATCAATAGTAAGTTGGCTACTCAATTGAACTATTTCATTTACCCAACTCCATAATTTCAAATCCTAACTATAGGTGGGGGGTATAATCAATTTTTTTGGTAAATTTCATAGTATAAAGCTATGGGAGACTGTCCATTATATTATCTTATGTTTTCTATTATCATGAATGGGGCTAACATTTTTTTGGATTGTAATGGCTCAACACTTTATGCACAACTGAGATGAATTTTGAGTAACTATTCAAGCTCATTTATTTAAAAGGAATGACATTTGAACTACATGGTTTATTGGATAAATCTATGCAATTTTTATTTTTCACTAGATGATTAAGATGATCAAAAAATGTGCAAAGTAATTGTTGACCAAGTTTGACTTTCTAGTCAAACTAGGGCACCTATAGGCAAAAACTTGATTTTTGAGGTCTATATTAGGTTTAAATAGATGTTATAAGGTGTCTAAAGGGTCAATTAATGTCATTTAATGTTATACCACCTTTGGTTATTAGTCCCCTAAGTCTATTTACCATTTTTGGGTCATTTAGAAGTCATTTTACGTGCATTTAATGCTTTGTACGGAATTTTGGGAAGTGTGAAAGTGTCAAAAGGTCACATCACATTCCATGTGTCCTAAGGAGTCTTTATTATCTGTCCCTAACTGAAATTTTGTAGGTTGATCAAGAAAAAGTGGTTTTCCCTTAAACACAAGAGTTATTGGGCACTTGTACGGATTTCCCAAGTCCACCATCAGCTAAAAACATTGGAAGAGAAAATACTCACCTTCCCACACTCATTTTCATGTTTTTAATTGAAGTAAAGTTCAAAAATTCTCTTCTGAAACTCATTTTCCCATTTTCTCCATTGGCACACAAAGAAGGCCTAACTTCAAGTGCTCACCATGGGCATTACAGGTGGAATCAAGAGGAATGGCCTTTGGGATATATATTAATCTTATTCCACTCCACTTTCATTGAAATAAGTCTCATATTGTTTTCATTATTATTTATCAGCAATCGTTAACACCTCAAGTAAACTTTTGAGAGTTTGCATTGAAGAGGGGGTCCCCTTTTGAACCTATTTAAGATTTTATTGATTTGGATTGATGGTTTTATATACTTTAGGTGTTTCTAAATTGTTTTCAACATTATCTCATTACTTTTCTTGTATTGGAGAGTTTAATGGTGTGAGAAAACCTCTTTTAGGAGAGCAAAATGCCTAGTTTGTGTTTACAGTCAGCTTAATTACTTGAAAATGTTTTATTCATGTTGGGAAGAGTGTTTTGATGTTTTTTTATGACTCTACTTGTGTTTTTTAGGTTTTAATTATTATCAAATGTCTTTGTGGTGTTTGAAAAAGCCTTACCTCACATTTCTTTGCTCTTCCATGTTTCTACCTATGTCCAATAGGCAAAACATCATCTACAGGGATATGTTGATGTCATCAATATAGGTTTTAAGGTTTGACATAGTCCACCACCTTTTGATATTACTAATGTGCATTGAGGTTTTGAGAAATGACACGTACATGCTACCAACTAGCTAATTTGGAAAAAGATCTCAGTTAAACCTATGAAAGGAGATTCTCATCTATAGCTGAGGCCATTGATAACTCTTCTAGAGGTGTTAAAATAAGATGATCCATTAATTTTGATGGTTAATTTCCATATATAATGCCTATAAAAGCCTATTATGACCCTATTTGACAAAGAAGGGTGCCAAAAAATTAAAAAGAAAAGAAGAATTGAAATCAGGTCTAGAAGCTCTAAAATGGCCAAACAGTGATCCTAGAGGTTCTAAGCAATTACATAGGTAGAAGAGAGAATTTTTATTGAAGATACCATTATGATTATTTGGTTTCCTATGGTACAAGTGTCATCTATGCCAATTTTGAGTTTGGAAGAGTAAGTGGAAAGTAGGTTTTGTGACCTCCTAAAATGGCAAGAAATCACTAAATTACATCAGTGATATCTACATGATTCTCAATGAGTACTTGTCCTACATTCATTTGAAAAGTACTAGACCTATTTGTGAAAAAGGGAACAATTAAAAACTACTCAACCATCAATCCTAATCACTTAATCCATGAAGGGGAGTTGTGTTGCATGGAATGACCTTTTGGACGTATTGCCTGTCTATACATAAGGTAGAGCATGCATTGGAAGCAGTGTTTGATGATTGGCATAAGGAGATGATATTGAGAGTTATTAAGAAGGAACTAGGTCCTATTAGGGATGATAAAAATCTAAAAATAGTCTTAATAAACTATATATGTTATTAAACATGATTCAAATGACTAAACCCACCTACAGGCCTGAATTATGCACCTACAACTAGAGGTATTGGCAAATTGGTCACAATCAAGTCATGGGATTATATAAGAGGATTATAGAGAAAATATGGAGTGACGGTTTATGACCAATCAAATGGATAAAATTACCTTTCTAAGCTTCATTCCCATGATCAATAACCAATCTAGGTGTGCTCATTAAGGTTGTCTCAGTCCTACTAGTAGGACACAGGCAATATGATGACATAAAGGGGTCTAAAGTTTTGATTTGTCTTCATGAGTGTCTAAAGACTTATCCAAGGTGATGTAATGATAATATATAGGTTTAAATACCTTTAATACATGTTTCTAACTCTTTTCCTCATTGGTTCTCTAGCCAAAATTGCAAATTCATCTATAGGCAGGGTATTCAAGGTGATTGTCACAGTGGACAAGACAATGGGCAAGAGATTAGGTAAGAGTTTATATGTGGGAGATTTATGAGAATTTTAGTGACATGAAAGGAGATGTTAGATTCATTAAACCATAAATTTTTATCAAAATTATTCCCTAAATATACCTTTAACAAGACCTACAGGGTCTTGGAAACTAACACCTACAAGCAGGGAGTCCTTCTCTAAAGCCCAGTCTTATTGTTTTGTGATTTTGGAAGAACTCCCCTTGGATTTAAGAGATAAATTTTGGTATGGAATATTGATATAATTAATTTAAAAATGTATAAGTATTGGTTTCAACAAGGAAATAAGACAACATGCCCATGTTTTGTTTCAGAATAGGGGCAGTCTCTTCATACAAAGCATAGGCAACTTGGAGAGGAGTGGTTTTGAAGACCAAAAAATAAAATTAAACCTAAGAGAAGGTTTTATAATCTTAATTAAATCTATCACAAGATATCAAACCTTGATATAAATTTTGGAGGTAGACAAAACATTCTATACAAGGAATGTTACAGTCAAACCCCATAGGCAAACTCAAGAGCAAGAGTCCAAATTGAGGATCAATTTGTGTTTTGGCCTAATATATGCTTCATAATTGTTTTATTTATGTTTTAAGGGGTGTATTATAATTTTTAATCCATAAAAAGGAAAATTAAACCATGAAAAGGTCAGATGGAGTCTAAAAGTATAGTTAGACCTAGTAGCAAAAGCTAGGCCTAGTGTCAAACAGGGATCAGTCTTCATTCCTACCTCTTAAATAGCCATTAAAATTCTTTGATAATGTTCTTGGGGAATATATAGATATTTTTTAACCTTATTTATATATTTTAACTCCCCAAGAAGCCATTATAGGCTTAAAAGCATGCACAAACTTCTCAAATGCAAAAAATGAACCTCAAAGGGCAACTTGAAGAGCTCAAAATTTTTATGAACCTTTACATGGGATATATAAATGTTTGTAGGATTTGGATAGGGTCCATAGTGAGCCATTAGTGTCATTTTTTATAGGTTATAATAACACACGTTTATGAACAAATTTTAAGATTACAAATCACTTTAAATCCTTGAAAAACCCTTAGAGTGACCTGATTAGAGAGAGAGGGTTTTAAGCATCCAGATGATAGTTAATGTTAATTAAACAACATATATTATGTATAATATCTCTAGTCTTCCACAAATGTGAGAAATATGTACAAATTTTTAGGAAA